>JAJONR010003827.1:0-87572 GCA_029582245.1 Solanum etuberosum
ACCAAGAAGTTACTCTCACTCATTATCTCAATTACTTTCCTCCATTATGAAGATAATCATAACCTCCATAACCTCTAAATAAAAGATTCTTCAAGAATTCTCTTGTGTGGCTTGTTCTCATGATAAAATGATCATTGTACCAGCTAAGGTTGGGATTGTATCCCCTAAAATTATTTGGAACATATAAAAAAGTGAATATGGACCCGTTCACCTGCCATGTGGACCGCTTACTATTATGATTTAATAGATGCATCTATGGTATGGTCACATGTGCATTTGTATCAACTTACAAATTGGTTTTTGTAAGGTTGTTTGCTCAAATTATTAAATTAAGAGCACAGTTCCGAACTATAAAATTATGTTGATAATACTGGTTGGTTTAGCAGAAATTGTTTGCCTCAAAATATAGCTAGACCATTGATTATGAGAACAAATCTCTCAAATAAATTTTGGTATGAGATGAGTTTATTTAACATGTATGCATCAAGCCAACAAGGTTCTCCCATCACAATTGGTTCAGGGTCAGGGACCAAATAATTTCCATTTAAAAATTTGATGTGTGCACATATGATTTTATTGCTCCACCACGCACAAAGATGGATCCCCAAATGAGGTTGGTAAATGTTAGATATGTTTAGCAGCTGAAAATTATGTGTGGGGTGAATTATCTAGATCCTCGTTAAAAAAATGTGAACTTGAAGTTCAAAAGATAATTCATTTGTAAAATGTTGTAAATAATTTGTCAGATGTATTTGCTGACCCAATATTTTAATTAAGTTGCAAATGCTCAAATAAATAGTCCTTGAAGGACATAATCTATGGTACACCAGAAGCGTGATAGACCAATCGATTCCAAACGTAAAACTCCTTGAGGAAGGAGATGAGCAAATTATCAAAATGGTCATGATCATGAGGTAAGTGCTTTAAAAGAGCACTATGACATAACACTTCATAAAACCTTGGCAAAGGTTCAGGTACCTGAAAATGATGAAAAATGAAGAGATCTCGATGAGTTATGTCGTATTGGAATCGATATCAAAATGACCGTCGACGGTATCTTTGATATGAAGTAGCACTCAATGTTATAAATGATTACGAGGATCTTAAATTCGAAGATGTCATATAGTGTGGACAGATAAATGATTGGCACTATTCAAGTATATTTTGTTTCATTTAGAAAAGTGATGTTTTTGATCTTATAGTTCATGGATCAAAATATAATGTCAGTGTGGTACAAATGAATCATTGTGTGAAAGTATAACCGTAAGATATAAAGTGCGGTTTCTGCCTCGGGGCATAAAGGGTTTTCACAAAAATCCTGACATTATTAAATGGAGATATATTCTTCAGTGGTGGATGCAATGAGACTTGTTTCAGTCTGGCAATAAATGAAATACTTGAATATGTATAATGAATGATTATTATGTCTAACTAGATGATGAAGGTTATATGAAAATCCTTGAAGGATTTAAAAGGTCTTAAAGCAATTCCATTGAGTACCCAATGGTTTTGAGACTGCTCAACACAGAGAAAGAATTTTTTTGATCTCATGAAAATGATTTAAAATGTCATGTATGAGTGCAATTGGTGCACTTACAGATTGTTGGTTATGCAAATGCTAGAAGATTATTTGATATACATAACGAAATTTATGTGAAAGGATCGTCATATTATCATTCAAGTTATGACAAGAAACTAAAAATGCAAGTGACTCAACACGTTAAAGATGTGTGATTTTCTTTCAGAAGAAAAGACGAGCTTCAATAAAATCGAAATGATCAATCTCCGAGTCAGAAATGATTTGATTATGTAGATGCAGAATATTTATTTGATCTGCATAAAGCTCGACCGCAAATGGACTATTTATTTACATACGGAGACACAACAATATCTTGAAAATTCAAAGAATCACATTAGTAACCACTTTTTCAAATCATGCAGAAATAATATTGATCTATGAATTAAATCGGGAGTGTGTTTGGTTGGAATCATGATTTATCATATTCAGAAAATATGTGATTTTCTTTTGAAAAGGATATTCCAGCCACCATATACGAAAATAATATATAACTCAATTGAAGGGAGGATACAATCAAATGAGATCGGACAAAGCATATTTCACCAAAAGTCTTTTTCACACATGATCTTCAACAAAATGGTGAGATAGACGTTCGAAGACTCATTCAAGTGATAATCTTGTAAACTTATTCACTAAGAATTACCAACATCAATATTTGAGAAGTTGTGATATAAGATTGGAATGCATCATCTCCGAGATATCAAGTAAAGTTTTTATCAGAGGGAGAAAAATAAGCGTTGTACTCTTTTCCTTAACCATGGTTTTATCCCAATTAGGTTTTCCTGGTAAGGTTTTTAACGAGGCAACATTCAAAACGTATTAAAAGATATGTGTACTCTTTTTCCTTCACTAGGATTTTTTCCCACAAGGTTTTTTTCTAATAAGGTTTTAACAAGACATATTATCTATGGACATCCAAGGGGAGTGTTATAAAATATTATAGTGTGGATGTCCACTACACCAAGAAGTTACTATCATCCATTATCTCCATTACTTTCCTCCATTATGAAGATAACCATAACCTCCATAACCTCCAACTTTATAACCATTAGTCTTGTAACATTTCACTTCCATAACCTCCTCCATTATATTCATGTTAATGTCATGTTTATGACTAACATTTTGTATGCCTCTATGTTACACTATAAATAGAGGCATAATGGTTCATATTGTATACACTTAAAAACTTGAAATAATAAGAAAAACTCTCATCTCTTGTCTCCCTATTTCTATTGCTTTCATCTTCTATATTTCTTATCTTATTTTGCTTTAATTTTACAACAAAAATATTATTTTGAGAGTATTTTTATGGTAATTTAATAAAATACTATATGAGCAGGATGGAGTGGGGAATGGGGTTTGTGGATGAGATGATTAAGGTGCAGAGGTTGAAAATGTTGTGTGGGTGAAAAGGAGACAATGAATTTGGAATATTAATGATAATACTCTTGATATTCCTATTTGTATTAGAGAAATTATTTTTCTTATTCAACTAAACTTTTCTTTATTTTGTTTTAAGAGAAAATGATTTTTCCAAATATAAAGTATTGAGAATAAAATAAAGATAAATAGGAGATGGTCAAAGTTA
This sequence comes from Solanum etuberosum, assembly GCA_029582245.1. Classification (NCBI taxonomy): domain Eukaryota; kingdom Viridiplantae; phylum Streptophyta; class Magnoliopsida; order Solanales; family Solanaceae; genus Solanum; species Solanum etuberosum. The sequence continues at coordinate 3,168 of JAJONR010003827.1, forward strand.
TCTCTTCATTTCTCCTGGTTGGCCCTTAAATATCTTACACTGTTACAGATGTCCCCCTTCACAATCTAAGGGACCAGATTTTTTTGGTTAAGCCATAACCCTATTATTGGATTGTATTTTCTCTGTTTAAATTTTATGGTATCGATTCAAGTTTTTAAATTTTTATAGTGAATTTGAATATAGAAGATTAAAAAAATTTAAAATAAAATTTATGAAATTATATAAAAATATTATAAATTACTATAATTAATAAATTTAAAAAAATTAATTAATTAACTCTTAAAATTTTAATTATGTCACATAAATTAAAACGAAAAGAGTTGACACGGACCAGTGTTATGTGGGAATTTATGACATTGAAGAGTAAAAATGAAGATGAGTATTATTTCCATGGTCACAAATGTTTGAGCTGACATGCATTGATGTGGCAGGAAAAGTTCCCTCTGCCAAATTTTATTGGCCTTCTTTTTTTCGCTTTCAACAGTTTGTACAAAGTTCATTTGGCATTTGACATTTGACATTTCGAATTTGATTGAACAACTTGCTAAACCAGCTTCATCCAGGAAAATGAGCTTATAATTATAAAATCTAGACGGATATTTTCCTGGTATTTATTTCATGAGACCTTAACAATACTTATACTGTATCAATTTATTTGTCTAAAATTTAACTCAACAAAGTCTAAAAAAATAAAATAAGACTTGAATCTTGTTATAGATATGTGACCTCAAAGTTTATTTATTAGATTTTACTGAATATATTATTATTATAAATTATAAATTTATATAATATACCACGTGGATACTGAGTATCAAGAAATACAAAATAGAGAAAGACATTTTTTTTTAAAACAAGCTGTAAGACAAGAAAAATTGAATGAGATTTTGCATAGATGGGGGTGCTTATATTGACAGGCAAAAAATATCACGTGTGAATTAAGGGAGTGGAAGATATGTGGTATTGTTGAATAATGACAGAAGGGTTTTGTGGTCACCATCTAATGTGACCTGACTTGCAATCGACTATTCATGTGGCTTTCCAATTTCCTCAATGCCACACTTTATTTTCCCTCTTTTTCCATGGAATAATAGGAGTAGCTTTTCAAATTAAATATTCCGTTCAGCGACAACTTCTCCTCAAACTAATAACGATTCGACTTCTCAATCCATAATTATTATTAACAATTCGGCTTATTTATTTTATTTAAAAATAAATAAATTAGAATTGAAATTGCATTTCATCATACTTTTTATAAAGATCTGAATGTACTTTTTAAAATATGATTTATATTCTTAATTTTTTTAAAATTAGTAACATTATCAAACGACTAATTTCTTTTTATAACAAGGAAAACCCGCAGCCGCTACCCTTTGGGTGCGCACAGGATAAAACCCGGTGTGACGAGCTTGACCCAGAAGGCAAACCCCTTATTTTCACTGGCAATGGGTTTCGAACTTGAGACCTCCAACATGGAAGTCCCAAGCCCAAATTATCTCAAACATACCATCAAATCTGCTCTTTAAAAAAAGTAACATCTCATAATATATTATATACGATCTCATAGTGTCGCCGGTTGGTATACGAGCGACTACATACTAATATAAATATTTTTTTCACCTTGTTTGAAATTTTTGAAGTTGGAGTTGTGTTTGGTTATAATTTTTGCAAATAATATTTGATAAAATAAAAAAAAAGGATTATATCTATAGATATAAAATTTAGAGTAATTTAAAAAAGGAAATATATAGTAAAAGTGAAAACAAGAGGAGGAAAAAAATATAGCTCATCCTGGTTCAGTTGACGTCCAACATGCTTTTGATAATGTATAGCAGCAAGCAAACATGCAATTCCAGAAAAATAACCTGACAATCCCCAAGTTGATATTTTACCTAGGTGAAGCTATACATCCTCACTGCCAAAAAAAGATACAAAATCAAGTATGTTTTGCCACCCAAGTCAGTTCATATTACTTTCTAAACAATGGTAACTCATCCTGCTTAACAATTCAACATGAAAGTTGTATAAAACTATTTTTTTTTAATAAAAAAAAGGCAATGCAAGTAGCACAAAATCTGATTCCCCTAGGGTGACATAAAAAAGCTTTTATAATATCGAAAACAAATACCCTCCGAGTAGAAGCAATTCTTTACCTTTTTGTTAAATCTCAAGACAAAACTGTCTGATATCTACTCGTAGAATCAAGAAAAAAAATAAGCACAACATCTAAAGGACGAACAGTGTACCCGACCACAAAAATTGGATATTCGTTGAAACATATTACACAAAACACTTGAGTCTGGCAAATGTCAAATAGCCAGTATGACCTCTTGCCTCACCAGAAGGCCTAATCACCACTGTAGGAGAAGAAGAGCATTCAGTCCCATTGCTTCCTTCAGCAGAACCCTGCCTCCTCTTCCGTGGAGGACGCTCAATAGAATCTCCTCCATTTACTGGGCAGCTCTCTAGTATCTTTTGTCTAACTTCATAGGTGCGAAGAAGTACTTCAAATGTTCTTATATCTACGAAATCAAAAACACTTGCCACATGAGAGTCTGTAGTTTCTATAGCAGTGTTTTAAACTGAATGAGACCAAGTCTCCAGGAAAATAACTTACCTGTAAACTGTGATTTGAGTGCTTCACAGGAGCGTTGTACTTGCTCAATGCATGGAGAGAAGGAGCACAATACCCCATCTGGTTTCAACATTTTGCCAGCAGAAGGAATGGCAAGCCAAGGTTGAGGAAGGTCTAAGAATACAGAATCTGCTCTCCCACAAAACTCATCAGGGAACCCTTCGCCCTGTATATCTCTTACTCCTACTGTGACCAGACTGCTCAACCCTGTTTTTTCAAAGTCCTCCCTATATGCGGAAATTTTAAACACCGAGTTAAACTCACAAAAAATGAAAATTATAATGAGCTCCTCTATCTCATGCTTCGTTTTTTAGATGAGTGTGCGGATCTGATTGGAAAAAGAACGCTTTTCCTAATTGATATTATATTTGCATGAAGAGGCAAATGTTGAACAAATTTTCTCTGTCAACTCTTGCAACATTTTTGTGCTAGTGCACAATGCTACATGGTGGTAGTATTACACTTTCACATCATAGAGGCTGTATGGAAAGATGTTTCTTTCCCTTGGCACTCTAGAGCCAACTCCTGAAACCTTATTACTTCTAAATCAAGCAGCAAAAAGAAGAAAAAAACATTTTGCTACAAGAAGAAATCCTATGAAAATGTTCTTCGTCATTAAAAAGAGCCCTAGTTAAAAGAAGGATTCAATTTTATAACCTCTTGAGGAGTGCCCTACAACTAAAAATGTGTTTAACATGAGTTTTAAACTTCTAAAACTAATTTTTTGCACTAGAATGACTGTAAAGGATAATAGATGCACTTAAAACCAACAAAAGCTTGGTAGAAATCAAACTAGAACAATTGGCTACTTAATGACTGTAAATCCACAAATAAGTTCCTAGGTATTAGAGTCTTACCGAGCTGAGGCAGCTCTCTGTTCATGGAAATCGAAGGTATAAACATGGCCAATGGGGGCAACAGCCCTTGCAAGCGAAGTTGTCAAAGATCCACTTCCAGTACCAGATTCAAGAACCACACAACCAGGAACGATCTCCAGGTACATAACAACAAAACTAATATCAGCTATATAAAGAATCTGGGTTCTGTGACTCAGTACTAGCGTCCATAACTCAGGAGTTGGAGCTAACAAGTAAACAAAAGCACCTTTGTTACTCAAAACCTTGGACCCAAAAGGTTTACCTATCCATTCAGAATGCTTAAAAGCACCAAAACGATTCTGCAGAACCCCATCCTCACTGACCTTCACTGCTTTCATTGTGTCGTGCCTCTCATACACAATGACCAAATCTCCATCTTTAATAAAGCGCTTAAACGATAATTTATTTGCTGGGTCAATCGGAAGAATCATTTAGAATGGTTGAATCTTAATTACCTGCCAAACATAACCCAATAATTACTCGAGAGCTTCAAAAACTGCGGAAAAGAAAACAGCAGAAACCCAATAAGCTATGCAGCTTGAAAAACAGAACTGTAACCTTAACAATTCGTCAAGCCTAGAGCTTACGGGTTCGGTCAACCCTGTAGCTTTAGTCCAAATCTTGTATTTGTCTTAAGAAATCCATTGAAAATGTGCAACGCTTCTTGTAGTTAAAATACTAGGCTTGCTATATATTACATCACATTAGCATTAGGAGCACTATTTCTTCTAGAAACTATGTACTGTCCCACGCCTTTTCCTAAAAGAATGTGCCAAACCTTGAGTACTGTGAAATTCAAATCAAGTCATTTGCCCAAGTTTTAGAGGGGGGAACACAAATTGTTTTGGCCTTTTATCCTTTCTCTGGATTGAGATACGTGCTTTCTCTTCTACTACTCTGAATAGTTCAAATTACTAAAATGATTACAAATAATTGCCTATCTAGTTGCGGAGGCCAATCTAAATACAGTAAAGTACTGCTCACATTAATCCTTTCATCAGGTTGATTAAGCTTCTTGTTTAGGATCACGCTTCAACTCCTAATTAATATGATTCTTTTTGCACTCTTACCCCCAAGCTCGTGCCGTAAGGGACGCTCCATACCTCAGCACAGCTCACCTCAATGCATTTGTCTCGTCTCGCCTTTCTTATAATGGTAGCATTCAAATCAGCTATAATGGTTGTTCCTTTCCACCAGTACAAGTACCAAATAACTTAATCTAATCTTTTTATCTCTATGTTGAGATTTGAACACTAATCTCTAAAAATTTCACCCACTTTATTGACCGCTAGGCTAATTACCTGAAATAATGATCATCTTATTAGCATTAAAAAGTACAATTTTTGATAACGTCTACATCCTCTAGATAATGCAAACAATAAGTTTTAGATCAAGTTCTCAACACGTTCTATGACAGACTCCTGTAAAAACCACCAGAAAACCAGAGGAAAAGCTGGGTTCACGTGTACTGACAATCAGAAAGAACTCCAAAAATACCATATTATCATAACTAAACACTGGACCTAAAATTAGTCAACCCTTTTAACCTCAGTTATTTAGCCACTCAGAGAAATTAGTCCTATCCAGCCATCATATATAATCCATTGAATATGTGCAATGTAATATATAGCAAGGCTAGTATCGTCTGCTGATTTCAACATAAGCCCATTCTTATGTATTGTTAACAATTTGTCAAACATAGTGTTCTTATCTCATGATTTCAATAAGTTAACAGAATTATAAATAAGTATAAAGTTGTGCACTCACTTTTTTCAAATTCTACATACCCCTTAATATGTGTTCTTATAAACGACTTCAAAGACAGAAAATACCCAGAATCAAACAGAGGATATACGAGATTCTTGTATGCTCTCAGTTTCAATGGAAACAGTTTCAGCCACTGGGAAATATGAAGATGGAAAAATGACTAGATGTTTTCTTAATGTTTTTTTGTGCTCTGTTTGCTTTCCTTTGAAAAAAAATCTTTTAAATCGAACTGTAATTTTAAGTTTTTGCTATACCATTACAACACATAGTAACTACAAACAAGCATGTTTTTCTGAGCACGGTGAAAAACCCCCCCAATTCAGAGACGAAGAATTTACATAGCGTTGTGAGGAGTATACTTGCCGATGCTACAGATTCTTCCGACGATGAAGGCCGGAATACTGTACGAAGAGTGAGAAGACACGTGACGACGCGAGGTCAGTGGTTGCTGGGTCTGCCGATGCTACAGATTCGTCGTTCTGTGCTTGCTGGGTTCGAGGAAGGAGACGACGCGGGGTATAGGGTATACGTATGTATTGTTGTTCGTATTGGTGGGTTGGGTCTCTGAGAATTGTATTGAGGTGCTGGGCTAAAATATTGCATGGGAGAGGGAAGTTGGGCCGATTTGGTGTTGCTGGAAAGAGAATTGGGCTGCTCTTTAACAATTGTATTCTTTCAATTAAAACAAATAATAAAAACGTAAATAAGATACATAATAAATTAAAATTTTGATATTTTTACTAAATATTGAAAGTGTTGCTAATGGATCTTATTAAATGTTAAAATATTGACATTTTGAAAAAAATTCCTTTCGCATTTGAAAGTTAGGTTAGATTGGGAAGCAATGACTTTTTTTAACGGACTAAAACAAAAATAGTGATACCTAAAATGGGACGGAGGAAGTATTAATAATCAATATATGCAATTTAATTGTCGTCACTATTTATGAAATTAATTAAACTTTATTTTAATATAATTTATAACCGATGAATAATCAGTTTGTTCCATAATTTGAAGTCTCAAAATTGTGGTCAATGGTCATATTCGGTTGCATAAATTTTCATTCACAATAAAATACGGTTGTATTTTATTTGTTTGTTGTATAAAATAGACAGAAAAAATGTGCTAATTGTCCTTGTTTCATTTGTTTATTGTATAAAATGGACAAAAACAATGCGCCAAATGTCCTTTTAAGATGACTTAGTATTTGGATGATGGTAGATTAATATCTCACAATTTTTTTCTAAACTTTGGGTATATATTGAGAAATTCACTAAATATTTAATTGTAAATACAATTATTATTATGCATCAACTTTGTTATTGTACAAAAATATTTAACTTCAAATATTGATCATTTGTTTTTGTACATCTTTGCATTGACTTGAAGGACGACAAATAGAGGCGAATATAGTACATCGACCCCTAAATTATCGAAATTCAATATTTTCAACACAAAACATAAATTCTCATGTAAAAACTAACGAAAATAGTAAGAAATACCAATAGATATTGCTCATAAATTTAAAGATCTAATGAATTCAATGCCAATTTTAAAGTTTTAATGGTTCAGTGCAAATTTATTGTTCATAAAGTAGTAGTGATTGCTTACATTTACTAATTAATACTATGTATTTTTCAATTAAATTTCAAAAAGCTTGAGCATTTTTACTACCAGAGACATTCATTGTAATGTTTTAAGTCTGGTGATACAATGTGTGTTGGATCAGTTTTTCAACTTTAATTTTTTGACAATGTATATGTTCTTTTTTTTAAAAAAAATCTATCACATTTGTTGCACTAGTAATTTTAAAACACACAACAAAGAATTTATCCAAGTAAATTAATAGCGTGTTTATTTCTATTTTTGTTTTCCACTAACAAATATCTTAATATTAAAAAGTTAGTTTCAATCAAAACCTCACTTTGAACTCCAAATCCCATTTTTTATGGCTAAACGCCTATCATGTAAAAGACAATAAACATATTTTATCAAATGAGCCAAGACCTTAACCGAAAATTGATGGTAGTTATTAGAGGTGAGCGTTCGGTATTCATTTTGGTATTTAAAAGTTTGATAATAATTGAAAGTAGATATTTAATATTAAATTCTCAAATTTGGTCGGTATCGTAAATAAAAAATTTCAATACAGTAACCGTTAGCTTTTAGAAATCACATATATTTGTTATGTATTGACGAAATAAAATATGTTGACAAGATATGTTCATAATTTGCTCAATATTTGACATGTTAGCTTTTAGAAATCACATATATTTGATAGATCTCCAGACTTAAGCCCCAACATTCTGAATTTGACGTCATAGATAAATCAATACATTAATGCACTTATTAATGTAAGGATAAACAATTCATGCACATATACTTAAAAAGTAAATCAAATTTCAATACAGTAGATTCTAGTATGATATATGGACAAGATATGTTCATAATTTGTTCAATATTTAACATGTTAGCTTTTAGAAATTACATATATTTGTTAGATCTCCATACTGAAGCCCCAACATTCTAAATTTAACGTCATAAATCAATCAATAAATTAATGTGTAAGGATAAGGATAAACAATTCATGCACATATACTTAAAAAGTAAATCAAAATTCAATACAATAAATCGTAATTTAGTTCAATAATTTAATTTTCCATGATTTATGCCCACACGTACTTATCTAAAGCTTGGCGTTCCCGCCATTCGATTCTTTCGGAGAGACTCGAAAGTTTTCTATATAAAGAAGTATTCACCAAAGTTGTCATCATCTTCCTAGCAATCACGCTTCAAATCCTTGTTACTTCTTACTCATGAATATGTACTGTCAACTCATTGTTAGGGTTCCGCACCACCCTACCCAGACTCGATTCAACATCTTTGTAAGTAACTAAGTATCATGCTTCTTGAAATTTCAAGAAGGGGAAGGTAACCGAGGATTTCCAGTTGATATTGCAGATACAATAGAACTTGTAGTGGGCATTATTGGTTATGTTATGAATATGTACTGCGTTAATGCGTTCCTAGGGTTCAAGATTCCAAGACGAGCTTCAATAATTCGATGTTGCAATCATATTTCTTGAAATTTAAAGAACCGGAAGGTAACTGAGGGGATATACATACAACTTTTAGTGGGCGGTATTGGTTCTGTTGCTCATGTTATTATTTATTTACTTTGATGGAATTATTATATCTATTAGTAACTGTTTCTAAATTGTGCAGGGACAAAGATCACGGCCACAAAATTATAATTCTGCAAGGACAGCAAGTCTTGAAATTTCAAGAAGGGGAAGGTAACTGAGGATTTCCAGTTGATATTGCAGATACAATAGAACTTGTAGTGGGTGTTATTGGTTCTGTTATGAACATGCACTGTGTCAATGCGTTCCTAGGGTTCAAGATACCAAGACAAGCTTCAATAATTCCATGTTGCAATCATATCTCTTGAAATTTAAATTACGGTAAGGTACTGAGAGGATTTCCTGTTGATACATACAACTTTTAGTGGGGGCGGTATTGGTTCTGCTTGCTCATGTGATTATTTAGTGACTTTGATGGGATTATTTCTATTAGTAACTGTTTCTAAATTGTGCAGGGACAAAATCATGGTCACAAAATTATTATTCTGCAAGGACAGAGTAAGTTTGTTATGCGACCTTGTACATTAATAGGCTATGGTCTTATCTGCCATATCTTAATTATATGAAACCTAGAATTGTTATTTTATGGTGAAGAGAGTCAGTCAACTGTTGAAATAAAGCTATCCATCTGACTTGTGAGGTAGGGTTAGAAACACTCTCAGTTAAGGATGTTTCTAAAAATTGCTCATTTGACTTTGGAAATTTGTAATGGCTTCTTCTCAAACTACTTATGAATATGTTTATTCACAACTGCCTCAATTCATATCAATTATGCTCCAAATCATTCTCTCTCCTCACTCATGAATATGTTTATTCGCAACTGACTCAATTCATATCAATTATGCTCCAAATCGTTCTCTCTCCTCACTCATGAATATGTAAATTCGCAACTGACTCGATTCATTGCTAAGGTTCTGCACCTGAAACTGTTCTTGTATGATCAAGTAATGCTGTCTCTTGTGAGGTAGGTTACGTTAGTACTCTCAGCCGGAGAGGAATCATTTTGGCTAAAGTATGTTGTGCAGTTATCCTACTCTAGGAAAAAATATTGACATCTCCTGAATTTTTGTAGGGGACAACTTAAATTGGACAACGACTCTAGTCTCTAGCCCAGCGCTTTGGGCATATGGTGCACGGGTGCTATTATGGTGGATGATTCTCCCTTATTATCACATTTGTCAAAGGTAAAGCTTCCTCTTAGGTTTGTATATGTGCTTTAGTGGTCTTTAAGTGCTATCCTTCAATCGTTGAACCCATATATATTCTGAACGTTAAATCATTCGAGGTTTCTGCACTATTACATCTGAGCCTTTGAAGTTTGAGGCTTTACAGTAAAGGTGTCATGTTTGAGTGCGTTGGGTATCTGCCCTGTTACTTGTTATCACAGTGTGCATTAAGAGCTTTAATATCATAAGTGTGCCAGTGAATATCTCTGGCTTAGACATTTAACCTTATAGGGATGCTCATGAAGATGGATGAATCAGCCTTGATTTAAATGTAAATTGAAATGATAAATCTACCAATCAATAAATTTTGTACAAATATTGCATGATACCATGACCATACACAAATGTTGAACTCATGTTATTTATGTAAAGGTGACTTACTCGTGCTCTATATTTTCCATTGATTTCCTATGTCTAACTTCAGGAAAGGAATCACTACTTTTCTGTTCTGAATTTAAAGAGGAAGTGATCTAGAGTGCGGTTTCTATGCGATTTTCTGCAGTGGGCTTCTCCAAACTTTTTGATTTTTCTCATCCATACAAGTTTGTCTTTTGTACAGAAGGTTAAAGCTTTTTTCAGCTTAAGGTCTCCTTTATTGTCTTTGTAGGAAAAGGATTTATTGTGCTGAAAAGTATAGGAATTGCGATCAATATTAGCAGAGGAGTTGGTTTAGTTACACCAGTGACATGACTGGAACAAATATTACTGTTCTGTTAAATAGAAGAAGCTCTAAAGCAACGATATCTATCTATTTAGAATGGAACTGCGCTTAGGAGGCTCAGTGAGTTTAGGAACCAAATCTGTGGAGATAATGCTTGTCGACCTTGTATAGCTCAGGGATGTAAAATTAAAAGTTAACTACCTTTCTCACAGTACAGTATATTCTAGATTTGATATAAAGAGGTCCTTGTCATCAACACTCATTTGCTGCCAATTAGGTCTCACCTATTTACTTATCTCGCTACCTTCATAGTTCAGTATAGGACATTTCTAGTAATTTGCTGATCTGCAGGTGGGATAATATGCCAGGGATTCTCTGAACCGGATACCGGGATGCTATGTCTACACTAGATAGCTACAAGATTAAGGCCCGTACTGTACGGCACTGCACCTGTCTTTGAAGCCATGTTTGCAAAATATTGTGATCTTACAGCCAACTGCCTATCAAGTCCAAATCCACGAGGGCTCGAGGTCATATGTAAAACTGTTGAGTGATTACAATAGTATGACCTTAAAGCCAATGTCTCTGAGCTTTAAACTAATAGAAGAGTAGATCTCGGATGCAGAATCCCGGATATTTGCTGATAAAGCGAAAGATTCAAAATCGTCAGGTTAGTTCATTGGCTTCACAAGATGATGCACCTCATACTTTTGTTTGAAAGTTGTATGCTTTTAACTACTAGGAATGCTAAAGCTGTACAAGGATCTGAAGAAACTAAACTTGGTGTGATTTCTTTGAGTTATGCTAAAATGCAGCCATCATGTTGCATCTACAATGCTTCAGAAAGAATTAAATGCAGATAAGAAAGCTCAAGCTATGTTCATTAAGATTTTCAGCAATGTCATGTATGATGACCTTGTTGAAGTTTATGGGGCTTCACTTGTGCAGTTTTTAGTGTGAACATGCTTTTATGTTGTTGAACAGAGACAGGCATTCTATGTTACTGATGATTATTGTCTCATTTGTATATTTAAGCATGTACATCTGGATATTTGACATTGCTTTAATTACTGGTTCATTACTCATTTGTCGCTGTACTTTGAGAAATGACATTAGTTTGATTCCCTTTGACATCTTTATCAGTAAGTTTATTACATGTGCGTGTCTACTTTAAAAATACTTAATTTTGTAGATTTATACTTATTCCAAACTCAAATCAGTGGTTTTGGTTAAACTGGCCTAACTGAGTTTGTCTCTGAACAGGAGCCGAGGCTTTGTTCCTTAACCCTTTTAGACCTTTTAATATGTGGGACCCCCTAGGTTCTAGGTGGCAACAGAATTGATTTACTCAGTTTTTCCTTTCTTGTTCTGTTTTTAGAAATAGATATTTTATTCACATACTTGGATTTTATTTCCATAGTCTATAATAGTTCTGATGACATGGACTAACAGTGCATTCCACTACATAATCTATTGCAAGACCCGCTGCAAATGCATGTCTATTTCTGATACCCAGAGATAGATTATAGCACAAAGTCTAATTTTCATCTTTGATTACTATTCCTATTATAAGTCCTAATGTTGATATAGTTGCTAGCATAAAGCCATAAACATTACTTATCCTAATTTCAAAATAAAAACAAATTAAGTCTAAGACTGAGAGCATCTTATTGGCTGTATTCGTTTCATAGCAGAAGTGCACAAAAAGGGCAGAGAAGAATTGAATATGTACAGATTACAGTAATGTAAGCATAGTATTTATTAGCATGCCCTCGGGAGTGGAATTATCTATATATGTTCTTTTACTTCTTGTTGTGTAAAGGACATAATCAGGGTTCCTGATGGATGGAAAGACATAAAACTGTGGAGAGAGAGAAATATTTGACCTTGTGATGTAGTTTAGAACTTCATTTATTCTTTATTTTCTACAAGATCTCATGATCTAGACTTCATGTGTTATCCAGGGAAGCTTTTCCAATGTACATGACATGGTTCAATCATTTCTTTTTGGTATGCAATTTTCAGAATTTAGAGCATCTTTTGTCAATGGTGAAGCAAGTTCCCCCTGCATCGGCACGTGATGCTTTTCGGCCTGCAATGGAAACACTAGTTGCAGATGAACTTCTACGGCATCCTGACATAGATGTGAAGGTGTCAATTACATCTTGCATTAGTGAGGTCATGAGAATTACAGCTCCAAATCAACCATATGATGATGGCAGACTTAAGGCAAATACAACTCATACAGCCTTCTTTGTCCAAATTAGAAGTCAGACTGGTTTCCAGTCTCTCTTATAACTAAGTTGTTTTGCTTTGTAATTGATGGTTCATATTCTTTAGCAGTTATGCATATATGATTTTCTTGGTTGCATGAATAGTATTTATACATACCCACAGTTTGGTTTCTTGCTCAGTTGGCGGACAGGACTTTTTTGAGCTTGCTGTGTTGGCGTTTGGGAAATTGTCTTGCTTGGGTGGTCGCTGTTATTCAAAGGCTGTCTCTATTATTGAAGTTCTTGCGAAGTACCGAATGTGTGTGCTGATGTGGGATCTCGAGTTAGATGCGTTGGTTGTTCAGATGTTTCAACATTTTCTGAACAGTATAAGGTATATCTCTAATTATTCATAATTTTTCTAAAGGAAAGAGGGATTTAACGGATTGTAACTTTGCTGTTATGTTATCTTTTGTTGTTCATTTGTTTTTCTTGTAATATAATGTATTTTTTTTTAATTTAAAGGTGGGTCTCATGGACCATTTATTAGAAACTAAAAAGAGCAAAAACCAGACCATAACATGTTCTAGCCCAAAACACCTACAATCTGTCCAAAAACCAAAGAAAGAAATGAACACCCAAAAAGGAAAAGCAAATGAGAGTTGGTCGTCTTCCAGCTTGAGCTTCCATCTGCCATGGAGGACGAAGACGAAGCGCTTGTCTTGGAGTGAAATCGACTCATCAACGGCTGCAACCAGCTGAGTTCGGGTTGTTTCCACACAAGACACTCTAAATCTCACGAGTGTCATGGAAACAAATCCCACTGAATACTCTTCAACACAGCTCGAACAGATCAGGTAAGAATCGATCTACTCCCTAACTCGCTTTAATGCTGTAACCAAATCCTTGAGCTCCATTCTAAGTTTTACCCTTTCCTGCAGATCGAGTCAGAAACCCTAACTAATACCACTGCATAGGCCAGGTAATCCCTATTAATTTTGCTAAAGATCGTTCCTTTAAACTCACTGCTTCACTGATGTTCAGATTTGTATATCTTGATCAACCCATTATGCTTTCCTTTTCTTTGTGCTTTCACCTGAAATACTGTTGCTGATTGCCTCATTGTGCATTAGAAACATTACCACAGTAGCCATATTTTCTATTTTGCATTATTCTGATTCTTAAGTTTGCAATTCCTGCTTTATCCATGTTTATCAAAACCTTCGCCTCTTTTGATAATTCCTGAAAAGATGAGAACATAAAGCTTTGTTTACCTGCAAAAGAGAAAACATGATTAGCTAGAAGATCAGCAACCTTGTTGCCTTCTCTGAATATCTGTTCAACCACAATCTCCCTCTCCTTCATCAAGTGCTTAATTCTTCTGATCTCAGCTGAAATACTCCATGGAACCTCCCATTCGCCATCTATCATCTTCTTCACAGTAAGAGAGTCTGTTTCAAGAGTAACAGGAAATAACTCTTTTGCAATACAACATTCCAGCCCCATTCTGATAGCACTGATCTCTGCCATTAAATTATTATTATCCTCTAGCCTCTTTACTTCAGCATATACAAAATTTCCTTCTACATCCCTAATGCAAAAGGCTCCAGAACTAGGCCCTGGATTGCCTTTAGAAGCACCATCAGAGTTACAGTTAAAACCAATAGAAGGCTTAGTCCATTTCACCACTTTACATCCTAACATTAGGAGTGTAATCTTCCAAAAACTTAACTAACAAAGGCCATGAAGTTGGTATATCCTTCAACCATGGATATAAACATCTTTCCATAAGGTGTAAGTTTCTTCCTATCTCTAAAGTCATAGTAAATTGAGCCATCTTTCCACCATGTTTGATTATGTTTCTTCTTTTCCAAATCTGCCACAAGATGAACATAGGAACTGCTTTGAATATGCACTGAAGTTTGGGTGACACCTCTGCCTTCCACCACTTCAGTACTGTGTCTTTCAATTGAATGAAAGGACCACTAATCCCTGCAGCAGTTGCAAATACAAACCATAGTCTACTAGAAAATTCACAGTTTATGAATAAATGGTCTAATGTATGCTCTGTCCTTGCCACAAGTTAAAGTATTTCCCTTTTTCTCATTTTCATTTATTTATTTGTGCACTGCACAAGAAAAGAACAGAACTGCAAATTGTCAACCTTAAAGAGCAGAATGCTCATGAATGAGATGAGTAATTGTTTGTGACTACTGCTATCTTGTGGTTCAGTATATTTTAGGTTGCTACTTGGCTTTAGAGTCTGTCTTGGTCAATTTCTGTCTTAGGTGCCTCAGCAGTTACATGTTCTTGAAAGATTGCCCCAGCTGAGATTCAGTGTGCCCTTTTTTTTGGAATATAAATTGTTCTATTTTGAATTGATTTGGGCTTTGTTTGAAGGTGATCAATTGATTATTCCCAATTCAGAACATGTAGAGCTAGTAAAATGGGGGTGGAAACGTGGAAAAGGACAGCAGTGATTTCTAGTGTCGCTTTTCCTCTTCTCTGTTTTGGCAACATGAAGAAGGTTGAGATGTTGGTAGTTGTAGATCAGATTGGTATGCTTAAGCCCTCGGGATTAGCTCAATAGGCACCGGTTGAGGGACTTATGTATTAGGTCACAATTTCTAGCCTTTCCCCGAGCAAACTCAATCCGGTATTTAAGTGGAGAAGGGTAGAGGCGGGCCCATCATCCCCAAGTTCCAAAGGTTGCGGTTGGCCCAAAGGGCTGGCTCTAGATGGATTACTCGAACTTAAAAGAAAGATTGGTAGAATTGAAAAGTGAAAAGGAAAGGAAGTAAAGGCTGAAGGACCAGGAGGAGTGGGAGAAACTATGTCTAATTGCCGGCACCAATCAATTACTTGGTACAATTTCCGCAGCTTCAATCAGTCTCATGATGAAGAGAAGTCACTTCCGATGAATTTACCCCGCTCACTAGAAAACTAATTTACTATACTAATCTATATTTAGTCGATATAACCTGTCTCCATGAAGCACGCACATTTTTGTCCGGAGAAAATCTCCACAACTTGCTATCTTCCCTCCCTTAGGATATAGTGTTTTCTGGGATCTCAACAACCGTCTGCCGAATACAATATTATTCTATGCAACTTTTACAACTTCTAAAACTTCAATGTCTGTGACTGTTCAAATTTGAAATCTGATAAGTATGATATTTTCTTGTCGAACTAACTCTTTGACTACTACTTAGATATTTTTCCACTATCACTAATTAATCATAAGTCAGTTATACACCTTGTACCAATCTAACACTGTTATAGCAAATGGGATGGAAGAAGTATACGACAGTTTAGCAGAATATTCTCCGTTGTACCTTCATATATTGAATGCAGCATAAATGAACTTGTATGGTAAGGAACATAGCATGTCAAATTCTACCGAATTCTTTTCTTCTGCATAAAATTCAAAGACATCAAGTTTCTCAGTATGCCATATTTTTTTCTTTTGGGCTGACAACTGTTTTGTCTCTTGCCCATTTTAAGGCTGGTGGACCACCCTGATCAAATATTCATGGACATCGAGGAAATAATGAGCATTGTAATAAAGAGAGTGAAGAAATTCCAATGCAGCTTCTGAACATCCTCATAAGTAGTGTTAAGAAGGAAAATCAGGTGTGCTTTTCCTCTATAAGTTATTCATTTATCTTTCTCATTGTTTTTAATGATGTCTTATTTTGGTCTAGAATTTTCACCTCGTTCCTATGTGTTGGGAGAGAAAGTTCTTGAAGAAAGTGCTGTCAAACTTCATCCATATCTTCCAAAAGCTGTGACGGACCTCAGCATTTCCTTTAACAACTATTAGGAAGTTGTTGAATTAATTTGGAGGGAGGCAATTAAAAGTAAAGCTATGGTGGGTCTATCTGATATTCAAAGTAATTGCTGCATTTATTTTAAAAGCCCATGATTGTTTAGTTGTATAATTCTCCACTTCTCCTTCTCTTTCTCTTGTCTAATTTACAAAGAAATGGAAGCACATAAACATGCAATGTTCATTTTGTGGCAGACCATCTTTGCTATGACTTTCAAGTTCTGTGTTCCAATGAAGGAAACAATGACATGTTTGGCCATTCAAATAAGATGGACTTTGGACCCTCCTTGTTTAATGCCTTGAAGGCAATCCGTAGCTTCAGCTACGAGTATTTATCATTGATTATTACACAATGTGCTACAGAGTTTTTATAACTTTGATCCCCTGTTCCTTGTTAAATTTAAAGCGCTGTGATCATAACTTGTCAGGTGATGTTTTAGTTAAGTTCTTTTTACTTTTATAAACTGAAACTCAGGAATGTGTACACATGTAGTTTCCACCAAGCTGTCCTCATTTTTAAACTAGCTTGAGAAAGATATAACTTAAGCTACTTTACGGGATAGTCAGAAGTTCTTGTTTAGCTGATTAATTGTTGATCTAAAGGTGATAACTGAAGGTAACTTCCCCGATTATAGGTGATATTTGTTCTGGATTTATAGTAATGATGTGAATTCTTCATATCCTACACACTTGTCAGGTGGATAATGCTCCCGAATAGCTTGCACCACATGCTGCACCTGAAAGAGGTGCTCCGTTCTTAGATCAACCACCAATTAGGCTAACTGTTTGATCACCTCCGCTCTTGATTCACCAACTAATGATTGTCGTCTTTTATCATGATATCTGGAAGGTACAGTTTTCTTGTCGTTTTTTTCATGTTTCTCTAATGCCTCCACAACTGCAAATTCTTCTGAAGCAAACGATGTAGGTTGTGAGACTTTCTTTCTTGGTTATAGATTTTGGTGAATGTCTTGCTAAAATTGATGAAAATTGTGCACCATCATTTTGACCTATTTTGTCATTTTTCTTCTTTTGGCAACTCTTTATAGAAGTCATTATTGGAGATCACACATTTAAGTGAAAAATACAATGTATTGGAGATCACACATTTAAGTGAACTGCTACTCCTCTTTTTAGTATCTTTCCCACGACCCTTCAAGAGAATATGGGCTTTTGATCTCTTTTCTCCACTTATCCAAGCATCACCATATCCTTCCTCTGATTTATTCAAAAAAGTAGGTTTTCAACCTCTTTTTTTTTGAAGTTTGAGTAGCTTCTGGATCTAGTGCTTTTTGGCTGCATTTATGAAACCTAAGTTTTCAGATCGCAAAGTGATCCTTGAATCGATACTTTTCTGCTGCTTCTAGATCCAGAAGCTACTCAAACTTCAAAGAAAAGAGGTTGGAAACCTACTTTTATGAATAAACCAGAGGAAGGATATGGTGATGCTTGGATAAGTGGAGAAAGGAGATCAAAAGCCCGTATTCTCTTGAAGGGTAGTGGGAAAGATACTAAAAAGAGGAGTAGCAGTTCACCTAAATGTACATTCTTCAATGGCTTGTATTTTTCATCTGGTGAAGATAATACTCCAATAATGACTTCTACAAATGGAGAAAAAAGCAAAATAAGGTCAGAATGATGGTGTACAATTTTAGCAAGAGATTCACCAGAAGCTATAACCAAGAAGAAAGTCTCACAACCTACATCGTTTGCTTCAGAAGAATTTGCTGTTGTGGAGGCATTAGAGGAACATGAAAAAGACGACAAGAAAATTGTTCATTCCGGATATCATGATAAAAGACGACAGTCATCAGTTGGTGAATTAGGAGCTGAGGTAAATCAAACAGTTAGCATCATTTAGGAAGTTGTGTATTTAAGTATAGCATTTGTTTCTGGACTTATTATATACATAAATTGAATTGTACGGGCGTTGGGCTCTGTCACCTTTACTTCTCAAAATAATACATGAACATTCTTTCACTTGTAATTTTGATCTCACGTCCGTGTAGATATGGGATTTTGGGGGTTTAGATGTTCACCCTAAGATTATTTTAAGGCTTGTACAGTAGATGAATGTGATACCTTATCCTTCAATGAATATTATACCACATTGCATGGTTCTTAGGTTTTTGAACTTTGTTTATTGGATTTTACTTTCTGATCTATTAAGGTAAACAAGGTTTTTATTTTACCTAGAAGCTGGTCCTAGATTGTGATATCTACTATTATCAACATGTTCCCTGCACATAACTAGGGAAGAAGGATCAGTCAACACGATCCATCTTGAATCATGTTTATTCTGAAGGAACTTGGCCTAGCTTTCCTTCTTGTGCTTCAACATAGGTTTTATCATAGATTAGGATTTCCATGTGACATTGCTTATTTACTTGACCTGGCAGTCAATTATCTCTCTGTGTTCGTTTACTTCTTGTTGTGTAAAGGACATAATCAGGCGTCCTGATGGATGAAAGGACATAAAACTGTGGAGATAGAGAGATATTTACCTTGTGATTTAGTTTAGAACTTTATTTATTCTTTAGTTTCTACAAGATCTCATGAATCATGATCTAGACTTCATATGTTATCCAGAGAAGCGTTTCCAATGTATTTGACATAGTTCAATCATTTCTTTTTAGGTATGCAATTTTTAGAACTTAGAGCATCTTTTGTCAATGGTGAAGCAAGTCCCCCCTGCATCCTTGCGTGATGCTTTTCGGTCTGCAATGGAAGCACTAGTTACAAAATGACTTCTACGGCATCCTGACATAAGTGTGAAGGTGTCAGTTGCATCTTCTCATACAACATTTGCTCAAATTGGAAGTGAGACTGGTTGGTCTCTCTTCTAACTATGCTGTTTTTTTTAATTGATGGTTCAGATTCCGTAGTAGTTATGCATATATGGTTTTCTTGGATGCATGAATAGTATTTATATGTACTCATAGTTTGGTTTCTTGCTCAATTGGCGGACAGGGCTTTTTTGAGCTTGCAGTGTTGGCGTTTGGAAAATAATCTTTGCTTGGATGGTTGCTGTTGTTATTCAAAGGCTGTCTCAATTATTGAAGTTCTTGCGAAGTACCGAACGTGTGTGCTGATGTTGGATCTCATGTTAGATGAATTTATTGTTCAGATGTTTCAACATTTTTTGAATGGTATAAGGTATGCCTCATATTATGTTATACGTTCATAATTTTCCTAAAGGAAAGAGGGATAAACCGACCACATGGGTGTAACTTTGCTGGTATTTTATCTTTTATTGTTCATTTATTTCTGGGAATATAATGTATGCTATGTCCTTGCCACAAGTTAAAGTATTACATTTCCCTTTTTCTCATTTTCATTTAGTTATTTGTGCACTAGGACAAGAAAAGAACTAAACTGCATATTGTCAACCTTAAAGAGCAGAACGCTCATGAATGAGATGAGTAATTGCTTGTGGCTAGTGCTATCTTGTGGTTCAGTATATTTTTGTTGGCTACTTGGTTTAGAGTTTTGTCTTGGTCAATTTCTGTCTTAGGAGAACTTTTATATGGATGTCGCAGCAATTTCATGTCCTTGAACGACTACTACAGCTGAGAACAAGCAATTCCGTGAGCCATTTTTTGAATATAAATTTTTCTTATTGAATTGATTTGGGCTTGAAGGTTATCAATTGATTATGCCCAATTCAGAACAAGTAGAGCTAGTAAAATAGGAGTGGAAAAGAACAGCCGTGATTTACAGTGTTGCTTTTCCTCTTTTCTGTTTTGGCGACATGAAGTAAGTTGGGATGTTGGTATTTGTGGATCAAACGATTGGTTGAGTTAATCCCCCAGGGATGAGCTCGACAGGTACCGGTTGAGGGACTTGTGTCTTAGGTCACATGTTTGAGTCCTTCCCCAAGTGAACTTAATCTAGTATTTAAGTGGAGAAGGGTAGAGGAGAGGGCCCATCATTCCGAGTTCCTAAGGTTGCAGTTAGCCCAAAGGGTTAGCTCCAGAAGGATTTTTCGATCTTAAAAAAGAATTGTAGACTTGAAAAGTAAAAAAGAAAGGAAGTAAAGGCTGAAAGACCAAGGGAAGTGGTAAAAACTGTCTCATTGCTGGCACCAGTCAACTACTAAGTACAGTTTCAGCAGCTTCAATCAGTCTCATGATGAAGAGAAGTCACTTCCAAATGAATTTACCCGCTCACCAGTAAACTAATCACCATCCTAATACATATTTATTCGATATAACCTTGTCCAAGAAGCATGCACATTTTTGTCCGTAGAAAATCTCCACAATTTACTCTAAGAGCATTGTATTATAGGTGGATAGTGTCCTAATTCCTGTTCGCTCCATTTGGGAACCATAATCTTCTTCCCTTCTCTTGTCTCTACTAGGTAAAGTTCATATGGCCCTTCTTTCCCTTCCAATAAAAAATCACCAAATTGTTGAAACACTTACAACATTGCAGAGACAATAGATTTAAAGCATGTGGGTATATTAAAGAGAGTTGATGGTAAATACGGTTATCTTCCTCCCTTGGTATATAGTCTTTTTGTCCACTCTATTTTTTTTCTGAAATTTCTCAACAACCGTCTGCTAAATAAAATATTTTTTTATGCAACTTCACAACTTCTAAAAATTCAATGTTTGTGATGTTTTCGTTATCAAACTAACTCTTTGACTATTAATTAGATAGTTTTCCACTATCACTAATTCATCACAAGTCAATTATACACCCTTAATTTGGATCAATCAAACACTGTTATAGCAAATGGGATAGAGGGGAGTATATGACAGTTTTTAGCAGTATATTCACCGAGGTACCTTCGTATATTGAATACAGCATAAATGAACTTATATGCTAAGGTACATAGCATGTCAGTCTACCAGATTCTTTTTTCCTTCATAATATTCAAAGACTACCAGTTTTTCAGTATGCCATTTTTTTATTCTGGGTAATGGCTGACAACTGTTTTGTCTCTTGCCCTATTTTAAGGCCGGACCACCCTGATCAAGTATTCATGAACATCGAAGAAATAATGACCTTGATAATAAAAGAGAGTAAAGAAATTCGAATGCAGCTTCTGAACATCCTTGTGAACATCCTCATAAGTAGTGTTAAGAAGGAAAATCAGGTATTGCTTTGCCTCTATAAGTTTCTTCATTAATTTTTCTCATTGTTTTTAATGACGTCTTATTTTTGTTTAGAATTTTCACCTCGTTCCTATGTGCTGGGAGAGAAAGTTCTTGAAGTAAGTGCTGTCAAACTTCATCCATATCTTCCAAAAGCTGTGAGGGACCTCGGTATTTCCTTTAACCAACTATTCGGAAGTTGTTGAATTAATATGGAGGGAGGCAATTAAAAGTAAAGCTACGGTGGGTCTATCTGATATTCAAAGTAATTGCTGTATTTATTTTTAAAAAAAACATGATTGTTTAGTTGTATAATTCTCCACTTCTCCTTTTCTTGTCTAATTTACAAAGAAATGGAAGCAGATAAACATGCAATGTTCATTTTGTGGCAGACCATCTTTGCTATGACTTTCAAGTTCTGTGTTCTGTCCGACTTGTCCTCTTTTCTTGGTTATGTTCTGATTTCTCAGCTTTGGTGTTCCAGAGGAGTAATAGAAAACTGACATATGTTGGACCCCTGGAAAAGTAATGCTAAAATGTAGGAAATATGTCTAGTGATCAGTGCTTAATCAGTCGATCATGAAACATGGAAGATCTAATAATCTTAGGAAAATGAGGTGGGGAAAGAAAGAAATACGAAATTAAATATATACAAAAAAAAAGAGAAAAGAAAATGTAGTCCTTGGTGTCAACAGTGACCGTTCCGATGAAGGAAATAATGACATGTTTGACCATTGAAATAAGATGACTTGGACCCTCCTTGTTTAATGCCTTGAAGGCAATCCGTAGCTTCAGCTACGTGTATTTATCATTGATTATTAGACAATGTGCTACAGAGTTTTTATAACTTTGATCCCCTGTTCCTTGTTAAATTTAAAGCGCTGTGATTATAACTTGTCAGGTGATGTTTTCACTTAAGTTCTTTTTACTTTTATAAACTCAGGAATGTGTACACATGTAGTTTCCACCAAGCTGTCCTCATTTTTAGACTAGCTTGAGAAAGATATAACTTAAGCTACTTTATGGGATAGTCAGAAGTTCTTGTTTTGCTGATTAATTGTTGATCTAAAGGTGATAACTAAAGGTAACTTTCCAGATTATTGGTGATATTTGTTCTGGATTTATAGTAATGATGTGAATTCTTCCTTTCCTACACACTTGCCAGGTGGAAAATGCTCCCGAATAGCTTGCACCACATGCTGCACCTGACAGAGTTGTTCTGTTCTTAGATCAACCACCAATTTTGCTAACTGTTTGATTTACCTCAGCTCTTGATTTACCAACTGATGTATGTCGTCTTTTATCATGATATCTGGAAGGTACGGTTTTTTTGTCGTCTTTTTCATATTTCTCTAATGCCTCCAAAAGAGCAAATTCAACGATGTAGGTTGTGAGACTTTCTTCTTGGTTATAACTTCTAGTGAATCTCTTGCTGACATTGATGAAAATTGTGCACCATCATTTTGACCTATTTTGTCATTTTTCTTGTTTTGGCGTGTCTTTATGGAAGTCATTATTGGGGTATTATCTTCACCAGATAAAAAATACAATCCATTGGAGATTGCACATTTGGGTGAACTGCTAATCCTCTTTTTAGTATCTTCCCAGGACCTTCAAGAGAATATGGGCTTTTGATCTCCTTTCTCCACTTATCCAAGCATCACCATATCCTTCCTCTGGTTTATTCAAAAAAGTAGGTTTCCAACTTCTTTTCATGAAGTTCCTCAGTTTGGGCTGCATTTCTGAAACCCAAGTTTTCAGATCGCAAAGTGATCCTTGAATCGATACTTTTCTGCGGCTTCATTGCATCTCCTCGTTATGATTCCTTTAAATTTGTATCCGTATCTAGAACAACATAGATCCATCTATATATGATGTTGTTCTAGAGACGGATACAACTTTAAGGGAATCAGAATGCGGAGATGCAATGAAGCAGCAGAAAAGTACTAATTCAAGGACCACTTTCGCGCTGAAAACTTGGGTTTCATAAATGCAGCCAAAAAAGCAGTAGAGCCAGTAGCTACACTCAAACTTCAAAGAATAGAGGTTGGAAACCTCCTTTTTTGAATAAACCGGAGGAAGGATATGATGATGCTTAGATAAGTGGAGAAAGGAGATTAAAAGCCTGTATTCTCTTGAAGGGTCGTGGGAAAGATACTAAAAAGAGGAGTAACAGTTCACCTAAATGCGCAATGGCTTGTATTGTTCATCTGGTGAAGATAATACTCCATTAATGACTTCTATAAAGAGATGCCAAAAGGAGAAAAATGACAAAACAGGTTAGACTTGATGGTGCACAATTTCAGCAAGAAATTCACCAGAAGCTATAACCAAGAAGAAAGTCTCACAACCTTCATCGTTTGCTTTAGAAGAAATTGCTGTTGTGGAGGCATTAGAGAAACATGAAAAAGACGACAAGAAAACTATACCTTCCAAATATCCTGATAAAAGACGACGGTCATCAGTTGGTGAATCAGGAGCTGAGGTAAATCAAACCATTAGCTGAATTCGTTTAGGAAGTTGTGTATTTAAGTATAGCATTTAGTTCTGGACTTATTATATACATAAATTGAATTGTGCGGGCATTGGGCTCTGTCTTTTCTAAATAACAATGTAAAAGGAAAAATTTGCCATCAGAAGAAAAGATCAGCATTAATTAGAGCTGGCTTATTTAATTATATTAGACAACCTTCAATAAGTGATTACACTAAAGTGAATGTTCTTATTTTGAAAGTTATGTCGACTCAAGTAAAGTATTTACTTTACCCCTTTATTTGGACTTATTATGTACATAAATTGATCTCTGCAGGTACTGGGAGCTGTCTCAAACACCAAAGAAAGCAATTCCCCAAAGCCAGTAAAAAACAACGTAAAAGGAAGAACTCGCCATCACAAGAAGAGGTAAAAACTTATGTTATCATTAATTTGATCTGGCTTTTAGTTATTAATATTAGCCAGCGTTCAGTAAATGCTTTACTAAAGTGAATGAATGTAGTTGTTTTGGAATATTATGCCAATTCAAGTCAAGTGTTTGTTCTACCCCTTATTTCTCCTCAACCTTCTTTGAAACTCAAGCTGATTCTGAATGTAAGTTCTCCTAGGCATTAATTGGTTCTTTTTATATCCTCTTAAATTAGTCCTTTTTACCCTGCACGACAACCATTTTGGTCTCTAAAAGTGTTCAGTGTGTCATTGTGAATGGCAAACTGCTGTAGAAGTTTAGATGAGAAAGTGAACCCAGAAAGCATGCATAGCGAAGTGATAGAAATCTAAAAACTTAATCTTAGTATTTATTTCATAACACCTTTCTATGCTCGAAATTTGGCAGAGGAAAGCAACTGATGATCAGACTCCTCCAACAATGGAAGTTATTTATATCACATTTAGACCCCCTTTGCATAATAATGAACGTAATTCGAGCTGAACAACGTTTTTTTTATGTAGGACCATGCAGCATAATTTAACTCCAAAAGGAGTGCACCAACATAAAGGGGTCAAGGTGGATGTGCATGGCTATAAAGTAAAAGTGACCAGTGCTCCCATATTTACTGCCATTTTTGCCAAGTATGATGACATTGCGGTCAACTGTCACTATACATCATTGGCTTCCAGAGCTTCCCTTCTTGAACTGGTTTGTGAATGTTGTAAAGAGGCTTGAAACCGGTGATGTCGGTTCTTCTTCCATCAAAGAGATGAAGTCTTTTGTCTCTGCTGCCGTGGATGTCAAGCTTGATGTAACTTGGCTGCAGCTGTATCTGGATGAGATTTCAGAAGAGGGGGATATGGAGAAAAAGTCATGTATGGATATTGATATCCTTCTTCGTTAAATTGTGGAGCAAGACATCAATTTCTCTGTAAAATGAGTTTATTAACATTCGTTTTATCAACACATAATGTTTTTGTTGACCATCCTTTGCTTCAACAATATTGAGGATTCCTCAAATAATCTGATATTTCTTATGTGTCGGAGTGAATTGACATACATGTAAATTGCATAGCGTTACACATATAGTTGTTTGCACACATTCATTACTTGAAATTTTTTCAACATTTATGTGAGTTAATGTGGTAAATTTTTCTTTTATGTCTTTATGAAAAGGCAAAAAATAGATAAATAAAAGGTATACATATAGGGTAAGACATTGGATGACACAAATTTGAAAATATACGCCCTAATTATTTAATTATTTGTCCATTTTGACAAATCAAGAAAGGATAATTTTTTTTTAATCTATTATATCCCTAATTAATTATTCCGTATGTCAATTATAGTTTGACATTCAATTTTTTCCCAACCGGTGAGCGGAGACGAACGCTTTCTATATAAAGTACTTCCGAAAGCCATATTCATTTACTCTCAAATCACTCATTTTCAATTCCATTGCTAGGGTTTCTCTGCGTCAATTCCATGGCTAGGGTTCAAGATTTCAACACTCGCTTTCAATTTCTTGAAAGTTAAAGGAAAGGTAACTGTTTCTAGATCATGTTCTTGACTATGGTAACTTTTGTAGATGTAGTCCCACGATCATGTGATTATTTAGTTGTGATCTGTTACTTTTGATGGAATTATTTATATTAGTAGCCGAATTAACTGTACAAAGATCATGTTCTTGACTATGAAAACTTGTAATATTCATCTTCAAATCACTTTTGCTCTAAATATGTACTGGGTCAATTCATTGCTAGGGTTCAAGATACCAAACTCACTTCAATTCTTGAAATTTCTTGAAATTTAAAGAAGAAGAAGATAACTCATGAGAATGTTTCTATATTTTGCAGGGACAAAGATCGTGTTCTTGACTATGGAAACTTGTAATATTCATCTCCATATCACTTTCACTCCAAGTCATTCTCACTTCTTCCTAATATCATAAATATGTAGTGTGTCAGTTCATTGTTAGGGTACCACGCCATCATCATCATCACATATACTCTTAGGTTTGTATATGTGCATGGACAAAGATATGGTCTTGACTGTGGGAACTTGTAATATTCATCTTCATATCACTTTCGCTCTAAATCATTCTCACTTCTTCTTCATCTCATAAATATGTACTGTGTCATGTTCCACGCCACCATGCCCAGAATAGCTTCAAGATCTTTGAAGTACCATTATGGCAGCGACTAACAGAGTTCCATACCATCACGGTCACAAATGCTCTCAGTTGAGGATTTTTCTAAATTGCTTGGTACAGTTGATTTTGGAAACTTGTAATACATCTCACAAATATTCATCATATTTCTTGAAATTTAAAAAATGGGAAGTTAACTCTTGTCGGCGGTATTGGTTCTGTTCCCTCCATTCAATCCTCTTTTCCCAAACTGTGAGAGAGACTAGAGAGTCTTCCAATCACTTAGGCTCCAATTCGTTCTCTCTCCTTACTCATGAATGATTCCATGTTGCCATCATATTTCCAGTTCTTTCTAAATTGTTCGAGAAGGTTCAGTTGACTTACTTGTACTAATACTCTCAGTTGATGGCGTCACAAATATTGTCTCCATATCACTTTCGCTTTAAATCCTTCAAACATGTACTGCGTCAATTCATTGCTAGGATTCCACGACACCATACCCAGACTCTCTTTTAAGGATCATTATGGCGGCGACTAACAGAGTTCCTACATCAATAAAGCATTTTAGGTAAAGTATGTCATGCAGTTCTGATGAATTTTTTTAGGGGACAGCTTAAATTGGAGGACTTTCACACAGCGCTTTGGGCATATGGTACAGGGGTGCTACTATGTATGTGATGACTCGTTCTCTTAGCTTGTCAAAGGTCAAGAAGATGCTAAGTATACAAAAGAAATGCTGTCAGCTTCATTACAATTGTCTATGCTATAGCAGGTAGCTGACAAGCTACAAAAAGGTTATACTAAAACTATTTAGAATATTAGCCCAATGAGGCAAAAAACTAGTCTGTGGACAACTTCCTCGTAGGTTTGTACATGTGCTTTAGTATCCTTCAATAAACTCATTGTCTTGATTTGATCAGTAGATATCTCAAAAACTTTTGCCTGGGCCCTCAATATTGAAGATGTTGTTGGTAAACATTTGCTCTGTGTGGTTCTTGATTGATATATTCTTAAGATTATGTTTGTTAGTGTGAACGGTAAATCATTAGAGGTTTGTGCACTAACATTTGACCCTTTAGTTAAGTTTGATGCTTTTGAGTAAAGATGTGATGTTTGAGTGCTTTGAATATCTGCCTTGTTACTTGTTATCACAGTGTGCATTAAGAGCTTTACCACTGAAAATAATAGCTTTGTATTGATGCAATAGCATATGCACGCCAGTGAATAAGACATTTAACCTTGTAGGTATAGATAGATGAATCAGCCTTGATTTAAATGTGAATTGAAATGATAAATCAACCAATCTATAACTTTTGTAAAAATATTGAATGATATCATGACCATAGTCCATACATGTTGAGCTAACATCATTTATGTAAAGGTGACTTACTCGTGCTTTCCATTGATTTTCTATGTCCAACTTCAGGAAAGGAATCCCTACTTTTCTGCTCTGCATTTAAAGAAGAAGTGATCTAGAGTGTGGTATACTGTGTGATTTTCTGCAGTGGGCTTCTCCAAGCATTTTGATTGATCTTATCCATACAAGTTTGTCTTTTGTACTGAAGGTTAAAACTTTTCTCAGCTTAAGGTTTCCTTGATTGTTTTTGTAGGGTAAGGATTTTATTATGCTAAGAACTGTAGGAATTGTGATTAACATAGCAGAAGAGTTGATTTAGTTTCACCAATGACGAGAAAATCTTAATATTGTGTTAAATGGAAGAAGCTATAAAGAAATGTTATCTATCTATTTAGAACGGAATTGCGCCAAGGAGGCAACCTGTACCAAATCTGTGGAGATAGTACCTATAAACGTATAGCTGAGGGATGTAAATTAAAAGCTTAACTAACTTCTTTCTCTCTTACCTTACTGAGTTCAGTATATTCTGGATTTGATATAAACACTTATTTGCCGCCTATTAGGTATAACCTATTTGCTTAGCTCGCTGTCTTCATATTTCAGTTAGGATCTTATATGTTTGGAATAATCATTTCTAATAATTTACTGATCTGCAGGGCCGATGATATGGCCTAGGGACTCTCTGAACCAGATACGGAGATGCTATGTCTATGCTATACTCAGTAGCTACAAGATTAGGGACGGCACTGCACTGCACTGCACTGCACCTGTACATCTATTCAAAGTATAGTGATTTACAGCCACCTGTACATCTATTCAAGTGCAAATCCACGAGAGCTTAATTCCTTCCTCAAGGTAATATGCAATACTGTTGAGTTTCTACAACAGCATGCCCTTAAAGCCAATGTATAACCAGCGTTATCAAAGGCGTGCTTAAGCCCTGAAGCGAGGCTCAAAATGTGTTGAGCGCTTCGCCTCGCTTAATGTGCATGTCAGTGTCTTCATCAAGGTTCTAAGACATAATTTTCCTTGCCGATGAACATCTTTTGAAAAGACGACACTACACAATTGATATTTCACTTTTATCATAATAATTTTTCAATTTCTTGGTTCATATATTTGTCATTCATGCTTATAAATTATTAGTCTTGGACTAAACATATGTATTTGTATTATTTTTTTCTCCCTTTGCGCCTTTTTTTATTAAATTCCACACTTTATTTGCGTTAGCTTAAAGCCCCAAAGGACCTTATAGCTTTTTGCTCTTTTTTGCTTTTGATAATACTGTGTATAACACGATCTAGGATGCAGAGTCTGCCGTTCTTGAGATATCAAGGAAGCATAGGATGATAACAACACGATCATTGAGTGGGCAGCCGCTAAGGAGATGAAAACATTATTTACAAGAAAGGCAACTTGTGTGTATTGCACGTGAGTAATATATTTGCAATCTTTATCAGTAAGTTTATTACATGCATGTCTTAATTTTGTAAATTTGTACATGCTCCAAACACAAAGCAGTGATTTTGGTTAAACCAGCTAACTAGATTTGCCTCTGAACAGGACCCGAGACTTTGTTCCTCAACCTTTTTAGACCTTTTAATACACGGGACCCCCTAGGTTCTTGGTGGCAACAAATATGATTTATTCAGTTTTTCCTTTCCTGTTATGTTTTTAGAAAAACAAATCTTTATTTCTTTATTTTGAAGGCAAAAAAAAAAAAAAGAAGATTCGTATACTTGGATATTATTTCAATAGGCTGTAACAGTTCTAGTGTCATGGACTAACATTGCATTCCACTACATAATCTATTGCACGACCCGCTGCAAATGTATTTCTATTTCTGATACCTGAGATAGATTACAGGACCGAGTATAATTTTCTTCTTTGATTACTTTCCTATTACATCCTAAAGTTGATATAGTTGCTAGCATAAACATTACCCATCCGAGTTTCAACATAAAAACAAATATTGTCTGAGACTGAGAGCTTCTTATTGTTATTATCATCTTTATATTTCTTTTGATCTTTAGATGTTGGCGGTATTCGTTCATAGCAGAAGCATACAAAAAGGGCAGAGAAGAAGTGAATCTGTACAGATTACTGTAATCTTAAGCAGGGCATTTATTAGTAATTAGTATACCCTTTTTGGCAAATTCCTTTAATTGAAACTCAATTTTAAGAGGGCAAACCTGAAAATTCATGCATTTAACCTATTCACACACATTGAAAAATGTTCCTTTACAGCACAAAAAGTTAATTTGGTTTTGTAACACTGGTTGGTGATGTAGCTAGTGGGTTTTGAAAGACTCACTGACAGATGTGCGCTGCCTGTGTTGTATGCGGCTATGTTCTACATTTTTCATATAACCCCTCTTTTTCTGTCTCTCTCTTACTTGTCCTTTGTAAACTAGTACTGGCGTTACCTTCTAGGTCTTTCTGCACTTCAGTTTTTCCCTTAGTTCCCTGGTGATTTTTTGGGGGATTTTGAGACTTAAAACCTGGTTTCAAAATTGCGGTGCTCTTCTTGTTCTTTGTGTGCTTTGGAAAAAGGAAACGGTTTCCCTGGATTGTGCTTCTGTTTCTGAGGGGGAATGCAACAAAAGACTTCTTGAAGTTGGGAATGAGCTGCTTCAGTAGTTCCATCTTCTAAAGAGGAGCTTCTGGAGAAACTTGATGTGAGAGCCTTTTCTTTTTCTTTCCTCAATGTCATAAGCGAAAAGTACTTAATGACCAAGGGGCCTCAATTTATTTATGGGATTCTGAAACATTTTTGTACTTTTTCCCCCCCACTGAGATTAAAGCTTCTATGCAAATGTGTGCTGCTTCAACGCTGTTGTTTGACTTGTTTGATTTATTTAACTGACTTCCTAAACTGGTTTGAATTTTGTTTCTGGTCAACAATTGTTAATTAATCCTAGGATGAAATGATTGCCTTATTAGTTACCCTTCTTTGGAAAAAATTTAGTAGTTTAGTTTGTTTCTAAATTGTGCAGGGACAAAGATCATGGTCACAAAATTATTATTCTGCAAGGACAGAGTAAGTTTGCTATTCGACCTTTGTACATGAATAGGCTGTGGTCTTATCTGCATATGGTAGTTATGAATCTTGGCATTGTTCTTTTATGATGAAGAGAGTCAGTCGACTGTTGAAACAAAAATGTCCATGTGATTTATGAGGTAGGGGTAGAAATACTCTTAAGTTGAGGTTTGTGTATTCTAAAAAACTTATAAATTTGAAGTCTCAAAAATGGTGGTCATATTCGGTTGCTATAGTATTTTCTTCATTTTCCATCAACACACGAGAGTGGTGGTATTTTATTCATTTGTTGTACGTAAAATGACCAGAAAGAAAGGCTAATTAGAGGTGGGATATGCGTGTAATTATGAGTTTAGGGATCTTAATATCTTTTGTTCAAACTTTGTTTAGGCATTAAAAATTCACCAACCACAAATGCAGTTATTATTTCATATCAACTCAAATGTCTCAAAAAAGTATAAACTTTAAATATTGGATTTGTCTCTGTTGTGTGTCTTTGCATTGACGAGGTTCAGCTGAATTTCTTAATTTGGAATTTCCCCAGACGCGATATGAGCTATAGAAAACATAAATCATTTTATTAATTACCACTTAGCTATAGACAAGATAAAATCAGTTTATTCATTAAACAACCAACTACTTGATCCTCTAAGCTGTAGAAGATTTAACAGGTGCTCCAGCCTCAGTTAGCAGAGGAACAAGATTCCCTTCCCTGTGCAAAGCAGTTGTGGCTGCAAATTAAAATTCCCAAGTAAATCTTAAGATTATTTTTATGAAAATTATGTCAAGGAATTTAACCATAGTGAGGAAAAGGGGAAGGGACACACAGTCACAGCCACCAATGTGCTTCCCGCCGATGAAGACGTTTGGTATTGTTCGCTGACCAGTCCACTCAGCCAGTGCTGCCTGAATCTCACCTCCATCCGCTACAACAACAAAGTCATTTAATTTTGTTTTGTATCAATAAAGTTTATTGCGATCAAAACGATTGTAATTGCTAAGCTGAAGCCGATGCCTTACTTTCAGAATCTAACTCAATGGCCTTGAAGGAAGTACCGAGATTAGACAACAAATCCTTGACACTAACGCAGAAGGGACAGTACGTCTTGCTGGGACTTCAATTGAGATCAAACAAAAACTAATTAATAGTAACACTTGGTCCACATTTGGCAATTACACAATCAAACAGAAATTAATTACCTGAAGACCACAACTGGATTGGCAGTAATTATTTCCTTAGCTTTGGTAAGTACCATCTTCAATCGATTTGCTTAGACAGGACACTTCTTATTTTTTGGTTAACAATGCCTTCAAAAAGCTCTATATATACAAGTAAGTTGATTAGTGACAATGACGGGTATTGGTCTTACCGCAAAAGAAACAAGTAAAAAGACGAATAGGGGACCTATTTTGTGCGCATCTTTAATTTTTTGAAAATTAATTCATTTAAGAACAAAAAATTTGTGCAATTAAATAACAAATGTGTATGTACTAAAAATATTCTGGACCAAACTTGTGGCTCATATTAGGAATAAAATTTTTAACAGCTCCATTCTTGACAATTAAGTACATGAGCAATAGAATTTTCGCATAGTTTAGAGGTTAATATGATCCTAAATACAATTTTTTTTATAATTCAAAGTTGGTCACCTGGTTTCTCTCGGCGGCCTTTCATCATACATGCATTATCACTAACAACTTGTATATGCATAATAACGTATATAAAGATTGATCTTTACTAACAATAATAGAAAAATCCTAATTATTTGCATTCAGTACAAAAGTATGTCTCAAATTATCATATCTTATCAGGTAACAAGGAGCAGAGCCACCATTATAATAAACAATTCTTGTACGAATTTTGAATTAGTAGCTCTAAAAAGATTTGAGATTGGTCATATTTTACAAGATATGTTTACTTATAAATTGGGTCATATAATTGGAACACGTCACGAAGTGCTTATTGCTACTACAATCATCAAGGGAGAAGGTACTTATTTAAAAAATTAAATTAAATAATATGCAAC
Source organism: Solanum etuberosum (assembly GCA_029582245.1). Lineage (NCBI taxonomy): Eukaryota > Viridiplantae > Streptophyta > Magnoliopsida > Solanales > Solanaceae > Solanum > Solanum etuberosum. The sequence goes on from JAJONR010003827.1 coordinate 36,112, forward strand.
GATTTATTCAAAATCCAATAAGATAAACGATTACCTTCCAGATTGAAAACAAATTAGACGGGTACATATATTGGTTTTCCTGCGTCATCCTATAATAGCACCAATGATGTGGGGCTTTAATGAGTTTTATAATGTTCAAAGTTGCAATTTACATCCCTCTATATATCCTTAGAACATAAATTAAGGTTGTTAAAGAATCACTTTAGCAATATTCTAAAGAGGCTTGTTGCCAACTTTGAATATTCTAGTTATATAGTATTTACCTGTTCATTAAAAGAGACAAGGTGCAAGTACTACCAGACTGTTGGAGTTACTAGGAATATTATCATTATATTGGATATAAGGAATTAGAGAAGCTCAAATTCAAAAATATTGGAAAGGAAAAATATTTCAAAGATAAACTTATCCCATCCACACAATATAGTTAGAATTCTTCCCTTTAAGTTAGTCCCATTTTTAACATTCCGTTTTGGTTGATTTCCTTGAAAAAATTGCCCTTTCAGCTACGGACTCGATAAAAGCTTTCATTTCTTACATTTGTTAGATAGAAAGAATGCCGAAGAGCACAAGAAGAAAGTTGATTCTATTCACTTCGGAAGAGTTTTGAGAGTGAACCAACACTCATGCAATGGTTCACTGTTGCAGACATCTCTTTATTAATGACGCTTTAGTTTGCAACAAACAAAGTAACAGTAACAAAAACCTAATTGCAAGAGTGGAGCTTTAACAACTGAGCTATTTGCCAAGAGTCGAGAGGACCATATATTAAAGTAATCATATGATTCTTTCTATTCAAAAGAATTATTCCTTCTTGTTGAGCTTGACTGATTTTTGCAATAGCAACCTCAGCAACCAAGTGTGTTTCAGGAACACCAGCACAATGACATAGTGCTGACAGATAGACTCGAAAAATGGATTTTTATGAAGGATCCTAATTCAAACGAGACAATATACACAGCCCATTGAGGAGCAGTATGAATGGACCGCTCAACCACCTGTTATCTTGTATCTGAACGACTACAAAAACTTGAGTAAAGAATGTCAACGGGCAGTGCATAGGGTTATGTTAACTGTGAAAGGGATGCTGCTCATGATCTTCTTCAGCACATACATGTTCTCACTACATAATCCAGTATAACTTAAATAGGCGCCGAGGCATGAAGCTTCTCTTGAAGTTTCTGTGCTACAGCATCAATAAATTCTTCAGTGTTCAAGTAGAATTCTCTTGACACCCTGCACAAGTATAATTACTCAAATACTGAGTTTCACTGAAATTGAGAGAGAAGTCGCAGACTATTCATGTTAACGTCTCTTCATTTGGTTTATCTTACTAACTGAATCAAGTTTTAGTGTCAAAAACATTTTTCATAAAAAAAAAATTATCTGTAAGAAGGTGAAAACTTCTTAGTAGAATTGTTCAAGGTGACTTGGGCTATAGAATTTATTGTTCATTTTTTTTAAAAGAAAATAACCGTAGTGTTGGGGACATCTTTCGCACCTCGAAATACATGGTATTTTGAGTAGTAAATACCAAAAGGAGGAGGACTCTGTCCTTACCCAGGAGTAGGGTACGGGTTTACAGTCAGTTAGAGGAGATATCAGAAATTCCAAGTATGGAGTAAAGAAAAAGAGCTGGACTATATATGCCGTACAGATGACACTGAAGCAGGAAACCATCACTTACTTGGGTCCATGAGCTAATATAGCTAAGTCCTTAGTCATCTTCCCGGACTCTATTGTCCCAATGCAGGAAGCTTCAAGGGTGTGAACAAATTCCAACAACTTTTGATTCCCATCAAGCTGAGCCCTTGCAGAAGAATAGTGTGTATTTTTTAGGCATTAAGAGACGGATCCATTGAAATCAGAAATTAAAAACCACCTTTAGTTTTTCTGTCAAATTAGATAATGTCCACTTACCTAAAAGTAAAATAAATTGAAAAAGAATAGAACACCAGTATTGTGTTTGCTTTTGGAGTGCCCCAATAGTCTCACCATAACAAAAGTAGCCTTTTCCATTCCTCAACTTTCCTCAAAAACATCTGAAATACTTCTCAGCTCTTGCTCAAGGGAGAGTTCTTTCATTTATAGAGGAGCAAAAATGGAAAAGAGCAGGAATAAATTTTAATTTCCTTCATAAGCAGAAAACCAGACCCACTATATGGGACACAGGGAGTAACACAAAATTTGTACAGAATCCATTTTTGCATCCACTACTCTTCCCTTTTTTGCCATTCTAATTATAGGGACAACATGATATCAAGCAGGCAATAAGTTCATTATTCGACCTAATCTTAGTAATAGTCATATCAACAAGCCAGAAAAACTGATTCACGTGATGGAGCAAGCAAAAATAATTATAGTTTAGGTAGACAGGAAAGCCTCTAGAGTGAGTGTGTAGAGAGAGAGAGCAGAAAGGGGAAGAGGGATCAAGTAGTGCATAATATTGCAACATGTCCCAACTATGAAAAATAAGTGCACCAAGCTCCTGCTATGCAGGAGGGTCCGGGGAAGCAACGGACCACAAGGGTCTCTTGTTTTTCTGCAAGAGGCTATATCCATAGCTCGAACGTGTGACCTCCTAGTCACATGTCAGCAACTTTACCAGCTACCCAAGTAAGTAACAATGAACAAAAGTTTACCCCAATCAGTAAAAGTAACAAATGGGTTAGAGAATAGCAGCAACTCACCTATGTCCAAGTCCCCTTGTCCATGCAAAAATGGAAGCAACACTGTTTGTACTAGTTTCTTGACCCTTTTGATGCAGCCGAAAATGTCTTGTTACAGTGCCGTGAGCTGCTTCAGCTTCTAATGTCTTGCCATCAGAAGATAACTGCAGAGTAGATACATTATATTATACAGAGGACCAATGGGTGTGATATTCTATAAAGAAAGCTTAACGGGAAGATACCGACCAATACAGAAGTCATGAGGCCCAGAGAACCAAATCCTAAATAAACAAAGATAGACTTGGTTAGACTTTTAGAAGTTGATATAGTAACTGTATCATCACGCCAAATCAAAACCTTCAACTAAGACATGAATTTCAAAGGAACAGAATGAAGTAACAGAGTACAATCATGAGGATCACCTTGAGCGAGCAGATCACTCTGGACATCTCCATCATAGTTCTTGCATGCCCAAACATATCCACCCTCGCTTTTTAATGCATACGCTACCATATCATCTATCAGTCTATGCTCATACCTATATGCCAGTGACAGCTTTTGACCAATAATGCAACCATTTTCCAGAAATAAACTACAAAAACTTCTCATTAATCTCATAAAAAACCAACCATATCGAGTGTTCCTCAAACTGTTGCTTCCACTTCTCTTCGTATACCTCTTGAAAAATGTCCTTAAACCTGGCACAAACAAATTTGACAGTGAATAATTCAGCTAAACTCTTAAAAAAAATAAAAATCTGGAGATTCAAAATAGCACCCCCTTTCAATTAGAAGAGGGGGAAATTTTCTGAGGGCTGGAAGGGAAATGATTTGATCAGCATAAATTGAAGGATACCTTCCATCGTATTTCTTTAAAATTGTGTTTTTTGTACTCAAGTAAAGAGGCCATTTCTTTGAAAATGCCATTGACATTGATGATTCAGCAAACGCTCGAATTGACTAGCAAATTTCACCACAGAAAAAGAATGAGTATACAAGAGAGAGGAAAAGGCTTGGAAGTGAAATAGCATAGTCATTCATCCAAGCATAGTGAAGAAGAACCTGGTCAACATTGTACATGGCAAGTGCAATACCCGGACCTTTAAAATCATAAACATCCAGCTCCATAGGGGATTCCCCATTTTCTGGCACTGAAAATAAAAATTAACAAACAAGTTTAGTATTGGCATGAGTATGCTTTGTATGTGTATGTTTTGCCTCATAAAATAAATACAAACTGAAATCAACTAGCTCACCAAAAACCATTTTGAGCTTTCCGGGCCCATTAATAATTGCATCTGTGGCACGATACTGATCACCAAAAGCATGCCTACCAATACAAATGGGTTTCTTCCAACCTGCAGATCTCAGAAGTTAAGTACTGACGAGACTGATGATATTGGATTTATACCACAAAGTAGATCAAGAAGATGTTACCAGGAACAATCCTGGGAATGTTCGTGCATAGTATAGGCTCCCGGAAAACAGTACCTGAAGGCAGAAACTGTCATCATTCTAGCCATTAAGGATAATGTATTTAGAAAGTAAGGCATCTACTTATTTATCTTCTTTCTTTTACAAGTAGAAAGCTCGAATCGGAACCAGCTACTTCTGAAATAACAAATAAGAAAACAGGGTATAATGAAGGTGAAACTTTTTCTCAATTATTTCTTGATATGGTCCAATTAACAAAGGATCATACATTCTAGGTACGTATTCTTTTTTAGTATCATATAATGACCTGTTCATTTAACCCACAGCACAAGTCCAACATATTGTCGAGCTGGCACTCCCAGAAACTATAGTACAAAAGCTTGCTAGAGTTACCTTAAAGTACAATGAATCATTCAGTTTAAATTACATGTAATGCCATGGGAAATGTATACTGTCACTCCGTGTACAATAATAGCATATGATATCTTATGATTTATCTACCACCTTTGATATTTCCTGAGATTAACATAAAAGCATCTACAGATAAGGAAAGTATCCTTGCTGCACCAATAAGATGCTCGGTACGTGCCAGACACTATCATATTATGATGGATGCACATCATACACAAGAGTAGACCTTGTCATTGAGATACAAACAAATTGAGTTGCATGCACACCGTTTAAAATGTTTCTGATTGTGCCATTGGGACTTTTCCACATAGACTTCAGCTCAAATTCCTTGACTCTGGTCTCATCTGAAACATCAATAGTAGGAGAATTAGAAAGTGTCATAGTGCAATTTGCTAACTTCCACGTAACTTCACTAGCGTTTGGCCATGGATTTTGGGCGTAGATTTTGAAAATTGATCTTCAAATATCTGTTTGGCCATGAAATTTGATCAGATTTTCGAAATCTGATCTTCAGATATTTTCAAGTTCCTAAAAAAAGGTCTTTTGGGGTTTTTGGGAGTTGGGACTTCCACTCACAAAATTTCCAAGTAAAATGCATGTCCAAACACAACTTCAAAAACTCAAATTTTCAAATTTCAACTTCAAAATCTATGGTCAAATGGGAGCTTCATGTACTCTGAAAAATCCAAACTCTCATAGCTGAAATATGAGAGAGCCATAAGTGATTTGGAAACTACCATTTAAATGAAACATTTGGACTAAAGCATGAACCTTTATTATTTAAATATCACGCAGAAATTTCCTCCTTTAACCTTTCTCAAAAGCTTTTCTAAAACTGGAAAAGACAACTGACCAGGTGTTATAGTAGCGCATTTCACAGCAACATTGTACCTGCACAATAAAGGAGTATAAGCCAATTCAAATTTGGAACTAGAATGTTTTGAGCAATTAACTGCTATTTGACTACGATTAGCTTTGGTGTGAAATACAGAAGCATTTGCAACAACAACAAAAAAAAACGGCAAAACAAAACAACGCAAAGATAGCTAACTTCTCAAACTAATACATTAATCTACTTCAACTGATTGTTTAAATAAACTATAAGTTGGCATCAATTCTGAAGGAGAAAAAAAAACATTTAATCACCTAAAGCAGTGAATTTCTCAGTGCGAAACATTTAGGTAAATGAACTTACTTCAGGGTTGCCTCAGCACTTTCAACAGTAACTTGGTCATCAGTGGCATCACGGTTCAATATACCTAAATCATAATACTTTGTATCCAACTCTAGATAAGGATATATTAGCTGCCACCACATGATGCAAAAATATACAAAAGATTTAGAAGCATAATAAGAAAAATTGGCAAAACAAAATTAAAACATATATTCAGAAGCGGGCAATAATTATACCTTGTCTTTGATCATCTTCCATATAACCCTCGTCATTTCATCACCTACAAAAAATAAAAATTTAAAAGAGTGGATGAATGATTACAGATGTGCTTGCACTCATCTCAACTGCAGTAAATTACCGTCCATTTCGACGATGGGATTTTGAACGAGGATTTTGCTAGTCGGACCAGAGGAGGAAGCGAAGCACCGAATGGAGGCATTAGGGATTCGCGTAGTGAGAGATACTCTGCTATTGAAGAGCTGCCGATTGGAATTGACTTGAAAATAGAGTTTTTTACTAGCAATAGATGATGCTGAAACCGGTGAAGATGAGACAAAAGAAGCGACGCCGGCCATGGAGGAACACCGGAGTCTGAGTCGGACGGCGAGCATAACACTTTAGATGGCTTAAAAAAGTTGCCAATTTCTGCCGCTGTTAGAAAACTCGGTTGTGTTTGTCCGCCGTGCGCGATTTGGGACTCGACGCTTTTTTTTCTTTTCTTTATTTATCTTTGCTTTGGACTTGTTTCGAACGTTCTACTATCATAAAATGCACCGCGAAGGCATCTGTTTTTTCTTTGATTTTTTATCAAAATAAATCATTATTAAAATTAGTTTACTAAAATAATATTTTTTTTTGAATTTTACTAAAATTAATACAAACGTATTTCTCAATAACTTTTAAAACTATATTTCACAGAGTAAACATGCATAAAACAGTACTACTAATAACGTTTTATAATTTGTTATGCTCTTTCGGTAGAGATTCTTCCTCATACTCAATATGCAACAGGAAATTTGGAGATTTTTTCTTATAGCTTAGGTACCATCCATTCCAAACATTAAACTATCAGTTTTGTTAAATATTAGACTATTATTTTTTTTATAATTGTTAAATATTAGACTATCAGCTAAAGAAGTTAATATTCCTCTTCATCCTATTTAAATAAGTTATCGAATTAAAAGTAATGTAGTAAATAAACAAAGCAATTATAAAAAAATCTCTATATTAGAAGAGATAAAAGAATTAATTGACATTATAGTAGAGTACAAGAAGTTATTTTTCCTTACTGTTCTTGATCTTGCAATTGCATCAAAAGTTATTTTTCACGCAGACACTTAAGTTGTTAATAGTTCACATAGCTTCAATTGTTAATTTTGATACTTCTGTTCATGTTGTATTTGTCGTTAAGTTTTATCTGATCAATTTTGCCATCATCACACAAATATATTTGCCTTCCATGTAATTTCAGCTGTTAACTGTCCAAAGTTCATATTACGAATTATATGAGGACGAATCTCTATTGAAAGAGCATTAACATTTTATTCACACAAGGTAATTTCAGTAAAACATCATTTTGAGTAATATTTTTATCGTAAACCGTGTCTTAAAAATAATGAATTATAAAACGTTATTGACAATAACGTTTATGTTCGTTTACTCCGTCGGAGCTTTATCTTTTTTTCATTAAAGATTTTTGAATAAAATATAGCCCGAAAAATACGTTTATACTAGTTTGTAAGAAAAAATAATTTTAAAAGGTATTATTTTGGTGAATTAATTTTAATAATGACTTATTTTGATCAAAAATATTTTTTTCCTTGATTGGAGGGGTGATTGAAAAAAAAATGGTGTATTATTCTAAATTGAATATTTCTAATGTTTAGTAAATTATTTCGTATTTGTTTTTATATTTAGTTGAGCTTTAATTTAAAATTATAAATTTCAATTGTTAACTATCGAGAAATAATATTCAAGTTTACCTTTTTGTTTTTAATTATAACTTTAAATTTCCCCGTATTCGAGTTACACCAAGAACAAAAAACAAAACTAGATGACTTAATTCAAATAACTATATAATAATATGGTAAAAATATAATCAGAATATAAAAACGGATAAAATTACTATTTTTTTAGTGTAGAGACAAATTTGATTATTTTTGCTTAAAATGTAAACTCGATTTTGGATTTTATTGTTGGTTTTAATTTTTGAAATAATTAATAATGATATATATTATATTCAACTTATAAAAATAGTATATCTTATAATCAACGTAAGATATAAGTGGTTAGTTGTACATATATTAAATAGTTATATTTTTAATGTATGTCTATTTGTTTAATTTTAATATTTTATAGACGTTAGGTGGTTATTTGTGTATCACTCAAAACGGTAGGTTATAAATGTCAAATGAAATTAAGTTAAAATACACTTTTATCTATTATGACTTTAATTTTATTTAAATTGTAGTTGGCATTGCAATATTTATTTCTTGGGAAAAGAGTTTGATATATTCCTCAACTTTGTCATTTAGAGCTGATATACCCCTCATTATGAAAGCGACTCATATATACTCATATTGTTATACAAATGACTCATTTATACCATTTTGTTCTAACGGAAGTAAAAAAATTAATTCAAATTTAATTTTTATTTTTTTAAAAAAATAAATCCATATAGGGTGGGTATATTTGATCCTCCTCACACTTATTTTTTTTTTGACCTTTTTGTTTCAACAACTAATTAAAATTAATTATTTTGATGGTCAAATTTATTTATTTATGTTTCACTAATTTTCTAGTAAAATTTATTATAGATGCCCCAATTTTTTTCACAAATACAAAAACTAAATTATTTATAGCTGAAAAAATAGTTTTAAATTATAATATAGTCACAAAAAAAGTTAGTTTTAATTTTTTTTTCTCTACACTAAGGAATGAAAGAAAAGAAAAAGAATAAAAAACTCAAATAATGATAATCAAAGAAGTCAAAAAATAATTTAAGTATGAAAAAGATTAAAATATATCTTGAACTTTGCTAGAAGGATCATATTACCTGCATGATTTTTTTTTTAAAATTTAAAGACGAAATGATAACTTTAAAAACTAATTTTTTCACTTCGATTCAATGAAGGGTATATGTGAGCTCCTTTTATAAGGACAGAGATATATGTGAGCCATTAATATAACAATAGGAGTATACGAGATATATCAATTTAAATGACAAAATTGAGGGCATACCCTTTTCCCTTATTTCTTTGCTAATTTTCTGAAAATGCAACTTTTTGTACAATTGGTAATTTGGGATTTGCTCTAGACCCTCGGCCCCGGTTCGTAGAGTTTCCTAAAACCCCACTGCAACTACGAGAAAATCCTTAAACCCTACACAAGCCTTTTTCCTTTCGTTCAATTTCCACTTGTCCCTTTCAACTCTCTAATGGCCTCTGTAAGAAACAAAATAAACCCACTTCTCTGCAACTTACCGTACGTTCTCACATGGCGAAGATTTGGTTTTCGTACAATCTGCAGTGGTCGTCTTGGCTTTGCGCCGTCCACATCACCGTCAATGGCCGATACAGATACTCCTGTTGCTGGAACGAAGGTTCTCGAGACATTCGCTGAGGAATTTGAGATTGGATCACGCAAAATTACTTTAGAAACTGGAAAGATTGCGAGGTTTGCTAATGGCTCTGTAATTTTAGCCATGGAAGAGACGAAAGTCCTCTCTACTGTTGCTTCATCTAAAGGCGATGCAATTCGTGATTTTTTGCCTCTTACAGTATGTTCAGCACATTTCTGAATTCCTTTTTTTTTTTAAAAAGAACAATTTATTCTTCTTAATATTGCTCACTTGAAGGCTATGAAAATATGCAACATCATGTAAAAGTAAAAAGTAAAAGACAGACTTTGAAGGATTTCTTTTTTCACAAATTCAATCTGCATTGTTTTCTAGCTTTCATAGAATTGACTTCAATCTCTAACATAGTTTTCTAGCTTTCATAGAATTGACTTCAATCTATGGCAAGATATCTAGCATTTTCTGTGTCTTCTAGCATTTTTTGTTCAAGACACAGGTAGCATTTTGGCATTTCATTTGATGAAAGTTAAGCAGCTGTCTTTATAGTACAGACATTTATAGTACAGACAAAAATACTTGAAGAGTTTCTGTTGCTTTTATGTAATGTTGGAGATTGCATACTAGAATTTGGAAGCTACAGAAGGCATATATGTGTATACGAGGCCATGTTTTTTTCTTTTTCTTTCATGCCTTTTGCACCGTCTCTATTTTCCTTCTTGTTATTTTTTTTTCATTATCTGGTCGTGGTCGTAAGTGCTAATAATGTTTGCTTCTCTTAGGTTGATTACCAAGAGAAACAATTTGCTCAAAGTGTTATTCCGACAACATACATGAGAAGAGAGGGTGCTCCAAAAGAACGTGAACTTTTATGTGGTCGTCTTATTGATCGACCCATAAGACCACTTTTTCCACCTGGATTTTACCACGAGGTGCAGGTAAGCTGGTGTCTTGTTATTGCAATTAACTTGATAGTAATAGTTTGTTTGGTGGCTATAAGCTTCGCTGACTCACATTCTCCCCAGGTAATGGCAAGTGTGCTTTCGTCTGACGGGAAACAAGATCCAGATATCTTGGCAGCTAATGCATCATCTGCTGCTCTAATGTTGTCAGATATTCCTTGGGGTGGGCCAATTGGAGTAATACGTATTGGAAGGATTTCAGGTCAATTTGTTGTAAATCCAAGCATGGAGGAGGTAATATCTTATATCAGCTGGCATCCTCAGGATAAGTTTATAACATTAATGCTTTCCAATGTCAGCAAGTGGACTTTCATTCTGGTGGCAGTTACGACCCTGGCATCTTGAGAACTTAGGCCATATCCTTGGGTGCTGTACTTGTTTACACTCTAACAGAATATGGTTGAATTAAGTGTAAGAAATGGAGCTTTGGGGCTCATGCAGAAGTTGTAGTTTTTCGACTATGTAGCTACTGCTGGGTGTCAATAGTGGATAACTAGCTTGCATTTCCAAGAATTTGCATACTAGGCAAACTATTTCTCTTCCATAGTATTAGGAAGAACTACATAGTAAGAGAATATAACAAAAAGCTACTCGGCAACTCCAACTGCCAATGTGCCTTATGCTAGTTGTTGTCACTGATGCCAATTATGTTCACCAGTAATTGCAGTCCTGTCCCTTGATTAAAGTCTTTTTATTGGATGTCATGCAGCTTAGCATCAGTGATCTTAACTTGGTATATGCATGTACGAGGGATAAAACTTTGATGATAGATGTCCAAGCTCGTGAAATTTCTGAAAAGGATTTGGAAGCTGCTTTGAGACTTGCTCATCCAGAGGTGAGACATTGCTGGCTATCAATTTGTCACTGCTGCTCCATTACTCCAAACCAGTAATTTTGATTTTTTGAATATTCAGGCTGTTAAGTATCTTGACCCTCAAATTAGACTCGCAGCTAAAGCTGGTAAGCAGAAGAAAGAGTATAAGCTGTCTATGGTATCAGAAAAAACATTTGAAAAGATTCAGAATCTGGCCAAAGAACCTATAGAAGCTGTTTTTACAGACCCTACTTATGGAAAGGTATGTATTTTCTTACTGCAAGATGAATTTAGGGACTTCACTGTTTTTCACTATTCATGTTATATAGTCTATTGATAAAGGCAGCAGGTACCTTCTTTTCATCTCATTAATACTATGTTTTCCGTTCTTATTCAGTTCGAGCGTGGAGAAGCTTTAGAAAAAATCACCCAGGACGTTAAAAGAGCTCTTGAGGAAGAAGGTGATGAGGAAGGCTTAAAAATTCTACCAAAGACAGTTGATACAGTGAGGAAGCAGGTATGCTTGTAGATGCTGAAGTTTATCTTTTGTGCTTTTGATTTTGAGGTTTTATTTTTACATCATTAATAAACAGAAAATATTTTGTTTCTTCTTTTCCTTTTGTTGATTGCAGAGGAACACATGATCAATGATTGGCCTTTTAGGTTATTTCCTCATGCATTTGATCTTTGGCAAAATAATGTGTATTTCCCTCATAATCAGTTAATAGTAGGTTGCATGTGTTTTTTGGCTTTATAAGTCCATTAGCAAACATCGACATATTCTAAATAAAGACTTCAATACTTCAGTTACTGCATTTTAAGGAATATTTATTTGGGCTTCTTTTTACATCCTAAACTAAGGTTTTAGTCTTTTAATATCACTTCGTGATATTAACCTCCTCAAGTTTCTGACAACATCAGGTTGTTCGCAGAAGGATCATTTCAGAAGGGCTTAGAGTGGACGGAAGGTGTCTTGACGAAGTTCGGCCTTTGTACTGTGAAGCTGGTAATTTACCTGTATTACATGGATCTGCAATTTTTTCAAGAGGGGATACTCAGGTCAGTATATTCATTTTTCACTAAGAACACAGGATGCACTATGATTTAGGGTTATCATCACATGCAAATATGCAATCTTGTTGCCATTCATTATCCCTTATGAGATGTTTATACAGGTCCTTTGCACTGTTACCCTTGGAGCCCCTGGGGATGCTCAACGTCTGGATTCACTGGTCGGTCCTTCAAGCAAGCGTTTCATGCTGCATTATAGTTTTCCACCGTTTTGTACAAATGAAGTTGGCAAGCGAACTGGCCTGAATAGGCGTGAAGTTGGTCATGGTAAGCTATTTAGTTCTCCCCAGGTTTATAATATGGTCTGCTCCTGAAGATAGTGAAAGCTGTAAATGGACCTTAATACTAGAATGTCAATTTGCAGTTGTAACTTGTAATCAACCTCAATATGTGGAAACATTTATGCCATTTTGTACCAACAAGGCAATGAGGGAAGAGAAATGTTGATAATGTACTCTCTTCCCTTTCCCCATTAACCTTATTTTTCTTGTTTTATTGTTGTTCCCTTATTTCATGTGAAAACCAAATACTGGTTAAAGGAAAAAGAGAGAAGATCTTATTTCTCTCTCATGCAATATCGTAAAGTAGGGGGCAGGGTTGCCTGCATTGTTCTTTTGATTAATAAATATTTATATCGTCTGGTATAACTGGTTCTAGTTTTTGAGTCTCTCTCCACTTGGATCATCTTTTGGGTTTCTTGGTCTTTCTGTTCATTTGCTACGAAATTTATGTTCATGTTACCTTTTTCTAATTACAGCATCTCCAGGGTAATTTGTAGATCATTTTCTTGATACTGGATGGTTAATCTTCTACAGGCACTCTTGCTGAAAAGGCTCTGCTTGCTGTATTACCTCCTGAAGATGATTTTCCATACGCAGTCCGAATCAATTCTGAAGTCATGGCATCTGATGGCTCGACATCAATGGCAACTGTCTGTGGAGGTAATTTCTCAATTTTCTTGATCTCAAGGTTGTTCAATCTGGAAAATATTAGTCAGACGTTTTCACACTTTCATTATGCGCTAATGATGATGAGATTTTGAGTGGAAAAATCTCTAAGAAGATTTCTCTGATCTAAGTCTGTGCTTGTAAGTTATAATTCTCCTTTCAACATGCAAACATCATCTTCATGTTTATTTGGTTGCTGCAGGCAGCATGGCTTTGATGGATTCTGGCATTCCAGTAAGAGAACATGTAGCAGGTCTGTCGATGGGGCTTGTTAGTGAAGTTGACCCATCAACTGGTGAAATCAAGGATTATCGTTTATTGACTGATATTCTGGTGAGGACTGTTGTTTCGATCTTTTTGAATGTTTGTCTTAGCTTTGTGAAGTTCAGTGAAGGGGACAAAAAAGAGGGAAAAGAAGCATCTTTTAATGAATTCCCCAAAGGGATGAAAAAACAAACAAATTAGTATCGGTAATGTCACAGGCACCTGATGCCCTAAAGGCCCGAGAGAACCAACATGTAACCTGTGCTTACTATGCATATAATAACTATGACAATCTTAAAGTTGTGACAAGTTCACATAGGATGTAGCGGTACGAACCAACATAAGTAGACCCAAAACTTATATACAAGACTTGGCCGTTGAGGCCACAACTTGTTATGAGACAAGACGCAACTGAACTATATACATTAGTCTACAAAGCCTCTAAAAGATAGAAAACCTTAGTTTAGGGCGGGACAAGGCCCCGCCTTACCCTTAACTATCATACAACAACAAAATAGGTGCCAAAGACTCGGTAAGCCCCGAATCAACCTGGTGCTTCACCAATAGCAGCTGAGTACTTGTGCTCCTACTAACGAGGTCTACTGGCTGGAGTACCTGTGCCTGCAGCGTCCCCGTAAGGGACGTTAGTACGAAAAAATGTACTGAATATGTAAGGCAATAACATATGTAAAACAAGGCTCAAATGACATCAAGTATCCGTATGTAAGTGCATAGATCATAATACGACCACCTTTGTTACTCTTGTGGGATCATGTATGTTGCATTCATTTCTTTACTTTTCTGTGTGTTATGATCTTTATAAGGCATGTGATACGAATGACCAGCTGATCAGTGGTAGCAGAGGATGAACCATGCTAGGCATTTTAACCCTGGGATGCTTTCCTCATAATTACACAAATTGGGATCGACCCATGCTAGGCTTTCACCCCTGAGATGCCACCCTTCTATACCAATTGGGATCGGCCCATGCTAGGCTTTCGCCCCTGAGCTGCCACCCTTCTATACCAATTGGGATCGACCCATGCTAGGCTTTTACCCCTGGGCTGCCACCCATAATTATACAGATTGCTTCACTTAGATTCTTTAATCTTTGAGATTGTTGTTTTGGTGGTCATAATTATTTTTGATATTTGGAACTACGGACCAGTAGTAGAAGACATGAAAATAATACTTCAAGGCAATAACAATGACATAAGGAGCTATGTAACATCAATGCATTACTTGTGAGCTTAAATGGCACAATTGACTAAAAGGATAATTTACCAAGCTTGCTGTTGCGAATACCATTTCTATATTAGCACATAGGAGGATAATTATACAAATGTAGAGTAATGAACATTTAATGAAGTAATTCTACACACTAAGGAGAGGGGGAAAATATTGTTAGCTATTTGGAGATCGTACGCTGCCACTATGTTTCTTTTACTAGGAATAGAACTTAGAAAATTCACTTCATTAATATTAATCGCAAGTATCAGATTTCATGCCAATGAATATGGAATCAAATAGCCTTACATACCTTGCTGTATAACTCAGATATTACAAGGAATTAACCTCCTTCCTTTCAGATTATTAATCTACAATGAAATAAGTAAAACTAGTATTAGTAGCTAATCAACACATTTGGCTACTTAACCTCACAAAATGGTAGCCCGGCAGCGGGCCCATAATTTATCATATCAAGGGCATTGTTCAATTACTTCTCCTCGAATTACATCCACATACCAACGTGAAGTGAGTAGTAAGCCTACACTTTGGTGATGTATCACCACCCCTCCTATATTTCCATATAAAATATTCACACCTTTCCCCAACATCAACCATGCAGTCCCTTCATATACACATAGAACAGCCAGAATGTTCTTTATCATAGTAACCAAATACTGAACTCACCACCCTGAGTTCTTAATAACAACTCACATGTAATTCTTTATCCCAACTCATGCATAAGGAGGACAAAAAAAAAAAGCAGTCACCTTACCTCAATTTATGCAACTTTCCCTTTTAACTTGGAATCTTCAAGAACTTCAACTTCCCTTCACACTTAAACCAAAGAAGAAGAGAATAGTATCTTCATAACCAAGGAAGTGAGCAGTAGCTTCTGGAAACATTCTGCCTTTGTACTTATACTTGAGCATGAATAACATGTTTTCCTAATCATCCATGGGAGAATTAAGCTAAATCTATAAGTGTTTTCACTTACCTTGTCTTGCAGAGATGAGGGTTTCTTCAAGAACCCTAGAAGAACTTTAAGGCTGCTGTTTTAATCCTTAAGAGAAAAGAGAGAGAGAGCTGGAGTTAATTCTCAATTTTGTGTGTTAAAAATGTGTGAAAAGATCAGCTCATATTGGATTTATATGGAGCCTTCTTGACCATTAAGAAAATCCTCTAGAACCTCCCTTTTTTTGCTCCATTTTCAGCCACTAATTGGTCAAGTAGGTGATGCACCTGCTTATGTACATCAACCAGCTCAAAAGGTCAAACTAGGTGATGCACCTACTAGCCTTTACTTGGGCTTAACTCCATTGGGCCTTGGCAGATTTGGCTGCTGGGTTTTCTTTCATTTTTATTTTCTTTTACTTAGTTTGGGCCGTAAGTGAACCCATTAATTGCTCAAAGTAGGTGCATCACTTACTTGGTCCTTTGGACTGGTCAATAAGTCAAAGTTGGTGATGCACCTACTTGTCACCTACTAGCTTAGTTAAGTCAAGCAAGCAACTCACTTATTTTATTCCATTTTCTAAATATTAATCCCTTTTGCTTTAACTTAGCACTTAACTTTCAACTTTAAGCTCAATTACCACCTTACTGTCTCGAGTTTAAATACTTCCGTTGGAGTTAACTTGCAGTACACATGCTGAAACGTGCAAGGCATCACATTACCTTCCGAGATAGTTTAAACCAACACTAATCATATAAGAAACATGGTCCTCATCTATACTATAAGGTCAAGTATCACAAGAATAGAACAAACATATTCATAATACGGGCTGTTACAGGTAAATATCGTGTAGGCTTGGTGGTAAAATTTACCTTGTTCAGTATTCAAAATGGATATTAGGATTTTGGATCTTTTTTTCAAGATAATAACTGGAAAATCATAAA
This sequence comes from Solanum etuberosum, assembly GCA_029582245.1. Classification (NCBI taxonomy): domain Eukaryota; kingdom Viridiplantae; phylum Streptophyta; class Magnoliopsida; order Solanales; family Solanaceae; genus Solanum; species Solanum etuberosum. Next base: position 52,554 of record JAJONR010003827.1, read on the forward strand.
CTATTGCTCTATACCGGCGGCTGGAGTAAGATCAATTTATTTGGTCACCTTGAAAGTGTGCTTTAAAGTTGTGAAATCATCCGGTCACTAAAGGCCTAGGCTTTAAGAGGTGTATCTACTATTCAGCCAACACTTGCTTGCATGATTATGATTGTAATATGAAATTCTAGACTTTTCATATGACCTTTTATTTCCTCTTGGATTTCACCAAATATATGAAAACCTGCTATTCTTTGTTTTGGTATAAACTTAGATTGTGGAGTCCACTGTTGTGTGTCTCCATTTGGTTCATGTTCTAGCTTGGTCTTGTGTGTTTATGCATCCGTTTGACTTGAGAAGCCCCCAGTCTGAACCTTGTCTTCCCCAGTCTGAACCTTGTCTTTCTGCTTTACTTGCACTTGCATGAATAGATTTTACTTCTCACCAGAAGTCCAGAACTATATGCTCATAAAACTTTAATGTCATTGAAAACTGCAAATCATGTAAACAAGAGTTATCAACTTCAAAACTTTACTTACTATCACCACTTATGTAGTTTATATTACTGCTCTTCCTCTGGCTTATTGGTTTAAGTTATATCCTAATTTTCTTTTGTCTGAAGCTGGTCTCTATCTTTCTCTAAATTTGGTGTGAGTTTTACTTACTTGATTAAGTAACTCTCTAGGGTCTGGAGGATCATCTGGGTGACATGGATTTTAAGATTGCTGGTACCCGTAATGGTGTAACTGCCATACAATTAGATATTAAACCTGCTGGAATTCCTTTGGATATCATATGTGAGAGTCTAGATCCTGCACTTAAAGGGAGGCTTCAAATCCTTGAGCACATGGAGCGTGAGATAACTGCTCCACGTATTCAGGATAACATATATTCTCCTCGGCTAGGTAATTAGCTTCAATCATTGATCTTATGTTTCTCTAAACTCCTTAGTTCCGCTTCATTTAACATGTCTATTTTGATGACTGCTTCAAATACAGTTACGTCAAAATACAGCAATGATGCACTTCGTCGCTTGATTGGTCCTGTTGGTGCTTTGAAGAGGAAAATTGAAGATGAAACAGGTGCAGTCAACAGTTTGCATTAGACTAATCTGTTACTTTTACCTGGTTACTTTTATATGGTTACTTTGGGTGATCTTTGACATGAGGGCATGGTTAATAATATTCTTCCTCGTGCCTCTCTTGTGTATGATCATTGATGTAGCTCTAATGTCAATTGTTCTTGACTTTTTAAGTAGAATTTTCTTCCCTTCAAACTTGTTGCAGGAATACTTGTTTTTGGCTTCTAATATGCTGATTGTAAACCAGTTTTTTCTTTGCTTCATATTGCTTATCCACATTATCGCTTTGCCTTGTTAAGTTTTGTAAAGATATGACACTTATGCCCAACTCAGCCTCAGAAGCTAACTCACGAGGGAAGGACTCTAACCTCTCTAACAAATGGATACACACACAGACACACACATAGAGACAGATAATGCATGTCTTACAGCACTGGATTTTTATATGTAAACACTTTGTGATGGTGTTCTTTCCAGGCTGTAGTTTTCATTTTTAATTTCTCCAGCTGATTCCTTTGTTACTCCTAAGATTGCGTTCATTTCTCCTTGCTAATTCATAATGTAGGTGCACGGATCTCGGTTAGTGATGGAACACTTACTATAATTGCCAAAAATCAGTCGGTGATGGAGAAAGTACAGGAGAAGGTAATTTTGTGTTTCCCTCCTGTTTACTTGCTGTAGGTTAGATAAGAACTGCTTTTGTCACTGTATTCCATTTAGGGAAAAACTGCCTCTTGTTTTAGCATGTAACATTTTTCTTAGAGATTGAGCACAATCATGTAACTGAAGTAAGGAGAAGAGCTAATACAGAATGGTGAATTAGGTATTTAAAAAAAAAGGTTTGTTGTGAAAGTTCCTCAAGTGCTATAGATGTTTCTATGCCTTGTTTTTCACTTCACTTTGGCTTCACTGTTCTTGAAAAGCTTCTGAGCCAACCAAGTCCATCCTTTGCAATTTATTGCTGACAGGTTGATTTTATAATTGGACGTGAAATTGAGATTGGAGGCGTATATAAAGGTATTGTTGCATCTGTTAAAGAATACGGTGCCTTTGTGGAGTTTAATGGTGGACAACAGGGCCTCTTACATATTTCAGAATTGTCACACGACCCGGTAGGTTCTCTTTGTCCTCCCTCTCTCCCTCACTATCAAAACTTTATACTGCCAAGGATCTTAGCAGTTTAAAACTTAATGCTTTTTTGAACTCGCTCAGTCATAGTAATTAGTACCCACTCTACAGGAGTCGATATTACCTTACTAATTTGTAATTGCTCACCCCTACCATGCAAATAGAGCTTGAGACTGTTTGCAGAAAATAATCATGACCTTCTGTGATAGTATATCATTGCTTTCAAGGGCAAGTGTATAATTTTTCTTTGAAACTTTGAAATTTAACTAGAATATTGCTTGCAGTTTGCCATGGTTCCTCTCAATTTTTTTCATTCAGCAAAGGTTAATGTAAAAATTGTGTAAATCATGCATAGATTTATAGTTTCTAAAGGGTAAAAGGGTTAAAAATTCCCTCAACGTATTGAAAATTTCTCAAAAATGCCTTCCTTCCACCTATCAGATAAAAAATGCCCTTAAGGTTATTTTTAGGATTAAAAATGCCCTTCTTTAACAGAATTATGACATGGCATAAATGAGTTTTTAAATTAAACACATGGCTTTAAAGTATTGGTCCACATGTATATTTAACCCAACTCAAAGGATCCGATCCATGAATGAATAAACCCAACCCTTTTTAATATGACCCAGCTATTTTGAAGACACTAATGGCATCTTCAATTTGTCCATATTTTTAAAGTTCGTCGGAGGATTCATGTTTCTGAGTTGAAAAATAGCTTAAGCATGCGAATCTCTTCTGGTCTTAGGAAAATTGCTTCTCTCTTCACATCCTCCTACTCTTACTCAAGCTATCTATCATTATCAATGGAGAATAGTCAGATTTGTGGGTGTTGTCAATAGTTTTTTTTTCTTCTTTTGGGTAGAAGCTATCAATAGTCTCTCATTAATATGTAGTGCACCATTACTATCCAGATTTGTACTGATATAAAATGGCTAATTGATTTGAATATACATAAAACTTTTTTCAATTTAAAAAAAAAAAAACCATTTTATTGTCAAAAGAACAGCAATATCATTTACTTGGGATGGATTAAATTATGCATATTTTTAACATACCTTTGTGGGGTGAATAGATTCAAGGAAGTTCTTAATTTAAAGCCAGTGCCTTCAAAATAGCCGACTGGTTATGTAAAAGGGTTGGGTTTATTCATTCATGGGTCGGATCTTTTGAGTTGTATAAAAAATTCATGTGGACCAGTACTTTAAAGCCATGTGTTTAATTTAAAAACACATTTATGCCATGTCATAATTCTGTTAAAGAAGGGCATTTTTAATCCTAAAAATAACCTTAAGGGAATTTTTGATCCGAAAGGTGGAAGGAGGCATTTTTGAGCAATATTCATTACGTTAAGGGCATTTTTAACCCTTTTCCCGTTTCTAAAGCTATGTTAAACACATAAGTCAAATAGTTAATATTGTCCTTTTTGTACTTGAGAAACAAAGTTTTGAGGCAAGGGGGTTTAGGCTAGATTTGCTACTCCTTCCATGTTATTGTTTTGTGATTAATTTGTGTCTTTTTACTATTAGGTTTCCAGAGTTTCAGATGTGGTATCTGTGGGACAGCAACTTTCTTTAATGTGTATAGGACAGGACATTCGTGGTAATAATAAGTTATCATTAAAAGCCACCCTGCCTAGACCTAAATCTAAGACAGACATTTCTGTTGATGAACCTATTGCTCCTACTAGTCAAGAGGTCAATGTTTGGGCTGCCATTGAGGATGTATCCAATGAGCAAGAAAACCAAGGTGCTACTGTGGGACCTGAAACTAATGATTCAACTTTGAAGTCAGCTACACCAGCAGTTCTAATCCGAAGTGCGGCCGAGTGTGATGAGGAGGAAAATAGTGATGCTCTGAATTCGAAAGGTGATAATGGATCTCAAAGTGCTTCTAAATCTGAGAAGAAGACAAGGATACCGTCCTCACTTTCAGAATCCGGTTTTTCTTCTAGAAGTGCTAAGAAGTCCAAAAGAAGCAAGGATGCCATTCTTGACCTAATAAGTGATGATGAAAGTGAGCAGAAACATACCCCTGAAGTAGGCCTGCATTCTCAAATTGGGTCAGATAAGGATGATGCTACGTCTGAGACCCCTATGAGTGCAAACAAACTAAAGCTTGGTATGAGAGTAACAGCAAAAGTGCATCAAATTCGTGCCCTTGGTTTGGTGCTTGATTTGGGTGGTGGAATTCGGGGAATGTATCGTTTTGAGGTATGTTTGACTTTACTTTCTCAAAGTTTCTCTGTTATTTTCAACTTTCTACATTAATAAGTCTGCTTTATGTGAAACCCTTATTTGCAAGTTGTGGTCAAAACGTTTGGTATCTTTTCTTATCTTGTCCTTGCTCGGCTCGGCAAGTTATTGTTATCACCCTTGCTTTATTTTTATGTTTCTATCGGTGAACATTGCTTGCTTTCCATCTTTTCCTTGTTTAGCCATATAGTATTCACAAAAGCCTTAGCAAATATTATGGTGGTCCCAGTAGGTTCTATTATGCATCGTACCCCTTTTAGATATTCATAATAGAATTTCGTTCGTCTCACCTGGAGATCCTAATTCCAAGTCAAATGAAATTTTACTTTTTTGGTGTAGCCTGGTATGAAGAGGGACTTTGAGGTGGGTGATGAGCTGCGGGTGAAGTGCTCAAGTTTTTCAACCAAAGGGATTCCAGTATTGTCTTTGGTGAAAGAAGAGTAATTTAAGGCGCTATTATACCAAAGTAAAGCATAAAACTGCAGGCTGTAAAAAATGTCAACTAAGAAAATTGACAGGGAATCACAAGACACCGATGCTTGAAATTTGTTTCAAGAGCCTGCATTTCTCAGAGCACATGCAGATCGTTGCTATGAGTTGGATCGTGAGAATAAAGAAATCAGAAGGCCTCCTAAAATCAGGTAGCCTCCCCGAACAGGGTTGTTCCAAGCCCTTCACCTCTGGTCGGTTTTAGTCCTGTGACTCTGTCACGAATAGCTTCAGTTTTGGTGCAAGTTGAACGTCAATGTAAATCATTCTTTCATGGCTCTTTCCATATTAAGTTTTTGTACGCAAACAACAGGGGGTTTGGGGATGTTTTTCTGTTATGATAGCTGGGTCTCATTAATGTGTTATTTCTTCTCCTGATACACACTTTTGTATGAATACCAAAAACTCACTTTTACACCTTATGCTTGAAATTTTTTGCAAATGAGAGGTGATATTCGACTTGTCTGATATGAAAAGTGGACTACTATAGGCTAGCTACTTTTAGTTTCTATATTTGTCAACCACCGGGAAAAGAGTTGAGTTGAGTTGCAGTCAGCGACAAATATAGGATTTTTCATCTACGGTGTTTATCATCTACTAAATATACCCACACAAAATTTATATAGACCTTGTACGTTTGATGTAAATGAGAGATACTTGCAATGTCCAACGTGACCCTTCCGAAGACAGTAGACCTAAGAAACTCAAAAAGAAAATAATAATAATATAGAAACTACCCATGTAATAAAATTACATTCTCAGAAACTAAGCAATATACTTTATCATATAACCATTTAAAGTTAAATATCTATCATTTAAAATAAACCACACAAAAAACTTCTTTTTGTTTTCATTTTTCACTTCTTAGATAGGATTATTGTCTTCTTTTTTTCAAAACCAAACTAGTATTGGTCCACGTTAGTTGTCAACATTACTGAAAATGTTTGTTTCCAAGATATTTGTTAATTTACAAAAGTAAGATAGAATTAATTTAAAAAAATATATTTTTCCTTTCAAATTAGTTGTTTTTGAAAGTAAACAATATTGAGTACACAGATAGAGTTAAGGATAAATTTGTAAAATACACTTCTTATTTATAACTTTTTTAAAAATGTGTGAAAAGAAAATGTGATAATTAATATGAGACGAAACTAGCAATAATTATGTAAAGATGATGTGTATAAAGGTTCTTTTGAAGTTTTTCAAATTATGGATAGTTGGAAATTGAATTAAAATAGTTATGGAAGGTAAGCTGCTTCTATCTGCGTTTATATTCACGACATTAATAACTTTATTAATCAAAATTGATAATTTTTTGCTAATCAAATCTCACTAGATTTGGAGATTAAAAACGAGAAACGTGTTCACGTTTTGCTCAAGTATGTTGAAATTTTAGGGGAAAAAGAAGTTTGATTAGTTTAATACTATGATTACGCTTAACCTTTTCTGATCAATTTTCTCCACCTGGCTATAATTATATTTAGAAAAATGATACACTATTAATGAACGGATTTACTTAAATTGATTATGCCACCTGTCTTGATATCTACAAGGATCTATTGTCATTATTATTATTTTTGTTTCTTGTTTCACCCTTAAATATATCATGTTAGTCAATTTTATGATATCAATTATAATGAGTTCAAAATTAAGTAGAGATAAATTTAAATTTTTGAAAAACTTGAATACGTTAATTTTAGTTTAAATAAAAGTGGAACTCTAAATATTCTAGAGATCATTAAATAAAGGGTTGATAGCACTTTTGATCACTCAATTATTGATAAATTTTGATTTTATCATTATGATATCTGACTAATTACATTTAATCTTCAATTACATGAAATATGCATTTTTGATCCCCTTTGCTTGTGAATATTCACAAAATTTCAAAATTATTAACCATTCCACCGATATATTATGTTAAGCTTGTATTGTTACTTCATATTTGAAGGATATATTTACTTCTAAAAATTGTCCAAATGTATTTTCTACCTAAAGGCACCAAAAACACATATGTTAGGTTAAATGTGCTTACTCATAAATCACAAGAACCAAAATCAAAATTTCATTAATTGAGGAATCAAAAGTACTATTATCCCTTAAATAAAAGTAGTTAGAGTACTTTTTATGGATTACCATGAGGATTTTTAGTTATCACCAAAAATATTATGAAAATGTCCTAATAATATGTTTTTTAAAATCCAATGTACGATACTATACTTGTATAGAAATATGATTAGATTTAAATTCGTGTATTGTAAAATTATTTTTGAAGACGTCATTCCTGCTGCCCTTACTCTTCAGTTTTCTGTTGAGGTCTATCCTGCAGAGGTGCTCAAATTGGATCAACAGATTTTTTCTATTCTCAAGAGCTCAAATCTAAAATCTCAAATTCCAACCATTCCATCACCGTTCCGGAATATCATTTTTACTATTCTTTTTTCATGCTCCACTAATATACCTTATCTATTTTGATTTTTGTAGTGTACTCCCCAGACTCAAAATAGTCTTCCATTGTGCTTTTCGTTTCTTTCTTTTAATTAAATTCTTCAATATTCTCCCTTTCAAATTTCAATGAGTCTTCTTCTTATTCTTCCTTGTAATCATAATTCATTAAACAATATCATTTCTTTTAGAACCATTTTGAGGGGTCTTTGAGGACCAAAACATCATTTCTATATATAGGACAAGTCGTTCATTAGATGTAGAAACTTCTTCTAGAAAAGAACGAAAAAAAAGTGAGATAAGAATTATTATGTATATATTGATCTTGGTTCAAATTCCGGCAGAAACAAAATCGCTAGCTGATTAAGTTGAACATTTTTATTAGAGAGAAGTATTGAAAACACCCCTGAACTAGGTGTAAATTATTAGTTTCACCCCCTTGACAGCTTTAAAAACACTCATTTACTTGACTAACTGAACTTAAATACACCCCCAATCTTACAACATGAATGAAATACACCCCTAAATTCTCACAAAGTTTAGGGGTGTTTTCAACATTTCTCTCGGCTTTTTATTAAGAGTTACATGTCATACAAGAGTTTGAAACCACTTGTTATATCTTGTGGCAAATCGGGGGCGTATCTAAGTTTAGTTAGTCATGTAAAGGGATATTTTTAAGGTTGTCATTAATTCAGGAATGAAACTAATAATTTGCGTCAAGTTTAAGAGTGTTTTCAACCCTCTCTTTTTACTAAAAAAGAAAGAAGAGAGAAACAAAAGAAAAGAGGACGAAAAGTAGGAGTACTTTCTTCAATCTAACAGCCGTTGTTTTTGAATTTTGAAGTCATTTCCAATAGTTGTGGTTTCATAAATCAAAATCTTCACCAACCCACCAAAAACAAGAAGAAAACTCAGCCAACACATTATTAAGGTGTGTTTGATAGGGAGAAAATATTTTTGATTTTTGATTTTTTTCATTTTTTTCATATTTGATTGATAAAAAATATTTTTTTTTTGCAGGAAAACAAATTCCGTAAAAATAAAATAAAATGACTTATCTACTTAAAGTAGAAATAACAAGTTCCTTCCTTGGCCATCCCATTCGGCTTGAACCTCATGATATTTTTGCTAGCTGACATAAAAATGTTATCAGAATATATATTATTTTCTATGAAAAACATTTTTCTTCGTAGCAATTAACACTTAGTTTGTACATTTTTTTCAAGCATCTCCACTATTATCCCAACTTGCAAACCTTACTAGACATGTAAAAAAAAGGAAAGTAAGATTTTGTGTTCAATATTAGGGGATTGACTTTTACTCGTCATTTCAAAGACTCATTGCATGTGCCATTTATCTGAAAATGACCGTAAAATTAATGTTCTTTTTTTGACTTTGATTCCAAAATAAATTAAACATGTCGATCCAATCTTTATTTGTACATTCTGTTTTGCTTTATACATTCGTTTACTGAATCGATTAATTTAAATTCTTGTTACATTCACTAAAACGAAAATCAGTACTCTCTGCTTAAATTTTTTTAATGTTTTAGGCTATAACAAGAGATGGCGTTAAATGACTTTCATCCCTCCTATCCCCATTTATATCATATTGTTGAGTTACATGTGACAGATAATCATCCAATACCATTTACTTATGAGCAAAAAATCCAATTGGAGACGACTTTTTAATCAACCTAGCAATGAGTTAAAATCTCAGAATTGACAACTCTTATTATTCAATGAAGTCTTCTAGATTAACTATGTATATAAGCATAAACTTAAAAAATGAAATCTTCTAGACTTCCTTATTAACTACTCCTTTTGTCCCTAATTACTTGTCCATTTTGACAAATCAAGAAATGACAATTTTTTTTTACCTATTATATCCTCAATTAATTACTTTGAAAAAGGTAGAACTTTTTGAAACTCTTAAGTTTTTAATTCATCCACTTCATAATTAATAGGGGTAAAATGGGAAACTCACTATGTCAATCATTGTTTTCTTAATAGGTGTGTCAATTCAAAAATGGACAAGTAATTTGGGACAGAGGGAGTATGTACATAAGCATAAACTTTAAAAAAAATGAAACCATTGCCTTGTTACCACTAAAGTATTGTTTGAATTTTTTTTGAGAAGTATTTGAACAAGAAAAAAATATACCTAGCAATTAGTTATGAATAAATTAACTTTTTCTACATTTTGACATGGAATAGTTAAGTACTATACCCTTCGGCCAATTAATTTACTAACATGGCTAAAGTATAAACAAATACACAATGTATATACTAAATATGTATATTAATATAAAGTATGTATTATCTATACACTTTGTACATATTTTGTAAATTAGATGATTCATAATCATTCCGTAAACTAAAGGGCGGAATGGTTCAAATTTGATATTATAATATTTACGGAACAAAACAACTTAGACAGAAGCTTCTTTGGAGTAAGGAGTAACGACTCCACAAATTTTACTTTGACAGCAAAAATAGAAAAGAAAAACGGATGTTTGCTCTTTTAGTCCCTAAAATATTGATAAATTCTTATTTGGTCCTTATAACGTTCGACTAAGTATAATTAATTGAAACGTGCAAATTTGATCCATTTTCTAGTAATTTTTTTTAAATAAATTTAACAAATTGTGAAGTACCAAAACAATTTATAGCCTTGTATAATTTTAAAAATAATATTATAACACATTTCTAAATAAAGTGACCAAAACACAGATATTTGAATTAATTCAAAGTCTAAAATGCTTAGTAAAATATCACAATAATCAAAATTATAATTTATTATAAATATAACTAAGGGGGTCAAAATCACAACTACTCCATAATTATCCTGTAAAAATGTATTGTTAGTCAATAACTTCTGCAATTGAGATGATGGTGGGGATATAATAATACACTAACTAATACTTAACGTATTTACAAAAAAAAACAATAGCTTTCTTTTGTCGTCGTTAGTTGACATTTCATTTCATCTTCCTAATAATATATTGCTATTCCTAGAACCATTATTCCATTGGGTCCTTCTAATTTTTACCTTCCAGAAGGAGAGGCAAAAGTCGGGGAAATAGAGGTGAAACTAGAATTTTAATTTTAAAAATGTTGTTTTATTGATTTTTTAATAAATTATTTCTATATATTAAATAATTTTTTCAATATAAATATGAGATTTTAGCCAAAATAATCACTGATTTTTAATAAATTCGTTGGCGAAATTGTAGCTCGCCCCGCAAGGAAATTCCATTTTTTAAAAAGTAGTTTTGAAGAAAAAATAACGATAATGATGTGTCTACTACACTTAAATAACACAAAAATTGCCTCATAAAAGCAGCTTTATACGCAAAAGCAATGTTATTATGGAGTACTATTTATATTTTTACAATATTGATTTTGTCTATGTTTATTTTTTTCCCTTTCTAGTCCTTTTTTTTAAAAAAAAAAATTCCTGGGCCGTTTTAACTCTTTGCATCCACAGTTGACGGATGGATTATTTGAAAAATTGTAATATTCATTTTATGTTACAACATTTCAGTGTACATGAAATTTAATATTCCAATTTGACACATATACTCCTAAGTGACAATTGAAAAAATACATAAATATATTTTTGATAATTTAGTTTGATATTAAAACATTCTTTCAAAAATTTAGTTTAATAGATAAAATTATTACATGAAAGTTTAATTTTAGTTAATTACATAAATTCAAATCCTTGAACCCACATCATAATTTGACGTAAATATAAAGTGTTATAAATTTTTAACATTTGTAATATAGGAAATTCTTAGCATTAATTTTGCGTCTGATGATCCGACAGAGGTGTTGAATCTATGGACCATTAGGAATACTTTTTTTATTTGTTTTTATATAAATAATATAATATTACCATGTGTATTTAGACAAACATCATCTTCTCGAGTATTTTACTTGGGGCAAACGCATGTGATTATTAAACTACTAGTAGGGAGGTAGAAACTTCCTAAAGGACTAGGAAGGGCAATCCCCGTTCAACCAAGAACCAATTTACTTGACTATGAATTGAGTAATAAATACATCATTCGTCCGGATAGTTTGACTTGATACAAAATATTTAAAATTTATCGTTTAAAATAAATTATAAATATTTGTATCACTATAAATTATTTTATTAAAGGTTAAATAATTATTTTCAAGTTAAATTATTACTAAATAAATGTATCATTTTTTGAAACCGACTAAAAGATTGGTAGTAAACAAAGTAACAAGTAGTATTAGATATATTAGTAAGCAGATAAGGATTAAACAATACATATAGTATTTTGACAGATTACACCATGAAAATTATAATAATTAGAGTAGGCACAAAGTAGATAAAGACTTTTAATAGCAGTAATCGTAGAAAGAGGTCAAATTTTAGCAAATGGGGACACATAAAAAGAGCAGACAATGGTTGGCTGTAAAGTCCGAATCATTTTTGAACAACACTAGTAAAAAAATATCATTTATTCTTCTCTTTGCCTCTAACGAAAGCTTCTTCTCCTCTTCCCATTTCTAACTACCATATTTCTGTTTTCTTGTTAATTAATCAAAAACGAAGTTTAGAACTAATCTCATAGAGCAAGACGAAGGAGAAGCAGAACGAGGATTCATTCGGCTTCTCCATTCGTCATTTCAAGTGAACTTTGTTCGTATGCAGTAGCAGCTAATTGCTCATATCGTGCTAGAAAATTGAGATGAATTTATCCAGCTCAAATTTTCCACTTTTAAATTGGATAGTTATTTTGTGGCTGAATTTTGCTTTAATTTGTGAAGCCGATCCTCGAATTTCAGAAGCTGGACTAATATGCGGCACGAACAGGACAACACCGGCGATCATCATTCCCCAATTTGTTAAACTAATGGAAGTTGTTTCACAACGCGTGACGGATAACAATTGGGGAAATCATGGTGTAAATTCAACAAATATTTCAATTTATGCATTAGCAAATTGTTATCGGGATTTACCACATCAGGATTGTCTTCTATGCTACGCAGCTAGTCGAACTCGACTCCCTCGTTGTCTTCCTGGTAAATCCGGTCGAATATATCTCGACGGATGTTTTCTCCGATACGATCACTACAATTTCTTCAACGAAACTACTGATTCAGCTGAAGATAAAGTGAACTGTAGCAGCTCAATTGGAGTTGCTACTGGACAGGAATTGGCCACGTTAAACGCATCGGCTGGAAATTTGATTGATGAATTGACGAAGACAGCGGTGGCGAACGGCGGTTACGCGGCGGCGAATTTGAACGGAGTTTATGGATTGGCGCAGTGTTGGAAAACTGTGAGTACAAGTGGTTGTAAAAAGTGTTTGGACAAAGCCAGTAGAGATATCAAAGGGTGTTTTCCGAATAGAGATGCTAGAGCTTTGATTGCTGGCTGTTATTTGAGATATTCTACACAAAATTTTCTCAATGATCCATCCGGCAACACTAGCGGTGGTAAGTATTTCTCCATTTTTATGCTCAAACTGAATTATTGTCCTATGTTATCCTCTAATTCATGTATTTTTCCATTTCATTTTAAGTTTCTTTTTGGCGTAAAATGAAGTTTTAAGGTATATATCCATTTAGAAAATCAAGATAGAATAGCTCTTTCTTCATTTCTACTCTTGCTATTAAAAATGCCAGAATTGAGTAACAATGCTAACTTTTCAATTATTAATTTAGTAAATTATTATTTTTTACTTAATATTATAATTAACTACTAAAACCTTAAACGACATTGAAACGAGGAGGGGATAGTATTTCTTCGACCAGTTTTCGATGGCATGTCAAGGTGAATTTGATTTGCGAACATTTTCCTTGCTTCACTTTCTTTTCTATTTGAGCTGATCAACCGTTTATTTTGAATTTAAAGTTGATGAGTTTAATTTTTAAAGGTTTTTAAAAAAATAAATATATTGTTTCTTTTTTAAATTATCAATATAGTGATTAAGCTTTTTATTTTTTTTGTAATTTTCACACAAAAATGTATATTCCATGTCAAAAATAAATGTGTCTGCATCCACCTCTGGTCAAATTTTCCTATTGATTTTTTTTGTGGGTGGAGTGGGGACGCGGGGGTACTTTGCTTTTATTTTGACGGCAAAAATTAACTACATTTAACGTTAAAATGCCATAATTTTTCTAAATTTTCGCCAACTTTCGTGACCTACAATTAAAACTTTTCAAGGAAACGGTCCCTATGGTCATTTTCAAATATGAATAGAAGGAAGATGACTTTTTTCCATAAATTTTATTTCTTATTTTGAGATTTTTTATATGTAAAAAGAAAAATATTTTATAAAAGAAACACAAAATTAATTGACGTTTATGAACCTGTTTTGACTTTATCTTCTGCATTTTGTAATGAAAATGCTGTTATTTTCAGGGGTTAGCAAAGGGGTGATAGTAGCTATCGTTCTTGGAGTGACAGCTTTCACCATGCTTGCTCTCTCAGCTGCGTACTCAGCTCGTAAAAGATCATTAAGGCGAAAACGAGGTATAGTTTGATGAACAAAATAAAATAGTTTTGTAACTTTACTGCTACGATTACTAAATATATTAATACTACGTAAGCTTAGAAGTATTGTAATTTTTTTGGTTACATTGTTGCAGCACGCATTAATCTTGGCAAAATATCGAATTCATACAACAAGTCGAGCTTGAATTATAAATATGAAAATCTTGAGAAGGCAACAAACTACTTTGATTCTTCAACAAAAGTAGGTCAAGGAGGAAATGGTTCTGTTTACAAAGGGACTCTGCCTAATGGGAATGTTATTGCAGTTAAGAGACTATTTTTCAATACTAGACAATGGGTTGATGACTTCTTCAATGAGGTTAATCTCATCCATGGAATTGAACACAAAAATCTTGTCAAGTTGTTGGGTTGCAGCATTGAAGGACCAGAGAGCCTGCTCGTATACGAGTTTGTGACCAATAAGAGTCTAGATCAATACCTCTTTGGTAATTATCTTTCTTTCTTATTCCATACATAAAAGGGCGAGTTTAGAATCCAACTGTCAAGACATCTTTTCGGGTAAAACCCAAAGTGACAAAAACCGTGAGGCCCCAAAGGTTGGGGCAGAGCGGAAAATACCTTGACAGTTGAACCTGGACTTTGACACAGCATTGTTCCTACCTATACATTTCTAAGTTGTGACAGTTGCAGACTTCTAATTGAGTTGTTGAATTTTTTTTGTAGATAAGGACAAGGTAAAGATTCTAAGTTGGGAAGAACGTTTCCGTATTATAGTTGGAACAGCACAAGGCATTGATTTCCTTCATGGAGGTTCAGAGATCAGAATCATCCATAGGGACATCAAGAGCTCCAATGTACTTCTTGATGAAAATCTTGAAGCAAAAATTGCTGATTTTGGACTTGCTCGGTGTTTTGGAACTGACAAAACTCATCTCAGCACTGGAATTGCTGGAACATTGTAAGTCAACAATTCACAAATACGTATCCATACAATTCACAAACACTTGTCTGTTTCTCAAACTTAATCTGTGATTTTCGGTGTACAGAGGATATATGGCTCCTGAATACCTTGTAAAAGGACAACTAACAGAGAAGGCTGATGTCTATAGCTATGGGGTCCTTGTTCTTGAAATTGTTAGTGGCAGAAAAAGTATTGCCTTTGCAGAGGACTCTGGCTCTCTACTACAAACAGTAAGAATGCTATAGATTTCTCTTTTATATGAATATTATTGAACTTTAGTAGTAAAGTCAAAAAACTATTTTTATCATATAACTCAGTATATTGTCATTTTGGTTTCAGGTGTGGAAGCTGTACACAACAAATCAGGTAACTGAAGCATTAGATCCTCTCTTGAAAGGCGATTTTCCGCCAGAAGAGGCATCAAAGGTACTAAAAGTGGGGTTGTTGTGCACTCAAGCTTCTGTCGCTTTAAGACCATCAATGAGTGAAGTTGTCCAAATGCTAACGTGTGAGGGTTATCAAATTCCAGAACCATGCCAACCACCATTCTTAAATTCGAACTTATTAGGTGGCGGTTCAATCAAATCCAGTATAAGAAGTTTAGTCTCAAATGCACTCTATAAACTTGATGAATCATCATCTTATGCCACCACCACTGGGTCCTCAAGTATGCAAAGCTCATCAACTGGACCACACAAAAGTGACGAATTCCTTTTAAAAGAGTCTGAAAATAGGAAATAATTGAAAGGACAAATATAGAAATGGAAATTTTGAGAGATTTTTTACTACATTTTTTGTACAGTAATAGAATTGCTGTAGTTGTGCATTTTTATGATTTTATTTTTGAATTTTTGGTGAGTGATGATACAAGAAAGTGTAGTCAGAAGCATAGCTACTGTATCATTTTCAAAGAGGTGCATGAATTGCTTAAAGCTAATTCGTTTGTCCTGGCTTTTTGTCATTGTGAAATGCTATCATATAATTAAATTATGTGGATATAGCCGGTTCATTTGGACCCCATTTTGAGCTACCAAATGCTGACTAAATTCATTTATATCGTAGCTTTTGTCAATATAGACAGTATTTACTACCAAGAATAGACTTTTCTTATATATTTTTTTTTTCCAAATTGAGGGTAAGGCCAGGAAAAATGGGGGAGAAAATGAAAAAGGATGAAAATCGAACTCTCACCAACACGTTAAAAATTTAGATAGTCAATCAATTGAACTATCGAAATAAATTTTATAAGAGGATTAACTAAACAAAAAGAATAAATCCTTTTTGGATGGTAGGACTTCCAATACAATTCAGATTTACCTTATTTGTGATTTTGAATCAAGAGTAAAATTTTCAAAATTAATATATGATTTTCTTTTAATAATTGAGAAATCTGCAAGGGACTAGCCAGTAGCCACAATTACTTAACCTGATCAAATTAATGACTTAACTTTTATCATTCTCTATTTAAATATCATTTTTTTATCTGCGACAAGGTTTTAACTGTGACATGTATCTAACCCTTCTATACTTTCACCATAAAACCTAATCAACCTCGAGGCAATAGATGAGAAACTATAGCCTATAGGTGTATCATTGAAACTAAATGATAAATAAATGCCAATAATTATTTCGAAGAATGTCGAAAAAATCTATTGACCAGTTGACATGAGGTAAGAATGCAATATACGCAATTCTGCTTATAAGCGCTTGCTATTGAAGGATAATATCTCATAAATTGAAACGAATGAAATATTATATTCGTGCTTATGCTTGGCCGATGGTGGTGGACCATATATAGCATTAGCAGGTAAGCGTTGGGACTTCACTGTTTCTGGACCACACGATGTCAACTAAATATATATCTACCATATAAAAGAGCTTACAAACATTTTTTTTTAAAAACAGAAAAGAGTAGACCCTCAATGTTAGTACTACTTATCAGACAAGTATTAAATTTGCATTTTCTTTGGCTGCCGGGAAATAAAAGTGAGGTTAATTAACAGCACAAAATATTGATCTATTATATAAAAAAAATATGATGATATGTGATCCATTAATGCAGCGCCTTAAGATATCTAGGTACTTTGGTTATGAACTATAATTTGTTCATTTGAGTTTGAATTTTTTTAATAGTTTTCACAAAAAAATATGTTTTTAATACTCTTGTAAAAGTCTATTGTCCAATTGATATGATGTGAGAGTGCAATTCGACTGATAAGCGTTGGGACATCACATCACAGTCTTTGGACCACACTATCCTTAAATGTGAACTAAAATATGAATGTAAATACTGCAATTATATATGTTCTTCAAAATATACTACAAATCGAAAAATAAAACCTGAAAGAGGACCTGATACACACATCCATATAGGATAATTTTGAAGTCATGATTGAAGATATTTTAGAGAGTCTGTTACTTTTTCTTTTGTCGATCATAATAAAGGAAGAGACTATACTCCAATTCATAAAGTTATTTTGGCATTTACAGGAAAACACTGCACTTCATGTGCATAAACGTTAGTACAAACTTTGTATTACAATGGATCCATCAATGTTTTTATTCATATAAATGGCAAAACTGTTTCTTTATAACAATGGATCTTTAGAGATCAGTAGTATCACATGAAGTGAAACAAGCATCCCAAAATGTTTAGTAATTTGTATAGCAAATTCTGTACCATTTAGCAGCGAGGCAATACTCGAATCATCCACTGATAAAGTGAACATTTCATGTTAGGCAGAATCTGATACATAAGAAGTAAAGGCTTTACACTTCAGAGAAAGCAATAGGGGTTGTTTTTGTATAGTCTATTCATCCCATAACGGAAATAGCTAATGCGTAGATAGCCAAAATCTGCTGTAAAATCCAAGGTCCACTGACCCAATAAAGCATACCTTTCTCGGTCTTTTGGCTAAGATCAAGTGTAGTATCTGTTCTTATCAGTTTAATATCTGATATATGGGTCATTGGGCCACACGATATTAACTTAATTTTTTAAGGGGAAAAGTCCATTAAGGTAGCTTGCTACCTAGGCTTTTGCGCGTCGCCCATGCATTGCACTACTGCTTGGGCCTGGCGCACCCCTCATATTTGCTACAAACATTAATCTGGCCATTATTAATCCATTGTGTTCCCAATTCAATCCTCGAGAAACGGTAAATATAATCGAGTACATACACCATTACTTAGCGCTCTTTTTTCTACTTAATTCGATTATTTATGAACACCAGGAAATAAAAAAATTGCTCTTTTGATTAATCTTCCAATAAATTCGACAGGATGTTAATTAGTTTTACTTGCGTCTTACCACTTTCTCTGTGCCTAGCGGTACGACCAATAAAGCTAAAATAATCTCCTACATAATTCACTTCGAAGTGTTAGAATGTGACGAATACCAAAATATCTTCTTACAAATGGGTTGCCAAGTCATGTATTAAAGCAAACAATGTTAACAATCATCTCAACTATGACCAACAAATATACTTGCACTGGAGGCATCTATTTGCTAGCAGTGTAAAACTCATACAAGAAATGTGCCCTCTCGGTTTAGGAAGCAAAAAAACATCGTGCTTTCATTTAGCAATCTATAAGCTGCTTCATAATAGCTACATGATAAGAGTGTAACAAGTGATGTGTAGATTATGCTCACGTCACAAGTTTAAACTCTGTTGCATACAAAAGATTTGACATTACATTTCCAAGTGAAAACAACTATCATGCATTTTACCATGTGATCCAAACATTCATGCTGAAGCAAATTCTTGAAAAGTTACTCGTCATTCACCACAACACTGATCTCATTTTTCTCAAGTAAATCATAGAACTCCTTGGTTCTCCTCTGGTTGTTCCAATGGTGCATCTTCCACAAACCTCCCGCAACTATTCCAAGAGCAATCCCTATCATAATCTCCTTCACTACACTTGGACCCTTGTATGCAGCATGTGCAATATGGGAACCTGCCATTTTTCCCCTTCTTTTAAGGAAGGGGTATAAACAAACCACGAAGCTGTAGTCTCAGCTCCAATGTAAAGAGAAAAACAAAAAGTAGCAACAGTAAAAAATCATTGAGTAATTCTCCCTTTCCCTTCATTCAAATCCTTCCTCAGCAACTCATGTATATTCTCGTAAAGTAAATTTGACTTCCCGGATATTAAAGAGATGTTTTCTTTTTCTTTTTAATATTCTTCAGATTGTTGAGTTTAGTCGAACCACCAACGCACATATGGAGGCGTTTGACATGGAGCTTTTTCACTCCGAAAAACACATTTGAACATGAAATTCCGAAATCCAGAAGTTTCACCGATTTGAAAAGCAACAAAAAAATCACTTTTTTCACTCCAAAGTATTCACAAATAATCAAATATCATTTTTCACTTTGAAAACAAAACATCTTTTTTTTAATTTCACAGGCCAAAAGTCGCATACTAACTCGAAATCAAACATTTTACTGTATCAAGCAACAAAAAGCAATCATTTACTACAGCAAATAACCATAGAAATTGAAGGAGGAGGAGGAGAAAAAACAGAGGAAGGGAAGAAGCAAACCTTAGCAAGCAGATCGGTGTGAGACGGTTACGCAAAATAACAGGGGCACGAGAAAAGAGTTTTTGGCTGAATACTAGAAGCCGCCGAAAAGGGTAAATATTCGGTAAAACGAGCTCACTCTATTTATGGTGGTCCACAGGAGAATCGAGAACCATCCAGTATTCTGACGAAATTTGACTACCTTTTGTATGGCCATTTGGAAATATTTACTCCACCTCCTCTCTTTCAATTTCTTTATCCACACATTCGGACTTGCGCCAAAATTCAAGAAAGTGCGGATGATTTTTAATCGACTATTAGTTTAACTTCTATACTAACAATGTAAAATCTCTTTAATACCACGAAGACACCAAAATGATAACTATAGGTAAACGTTCTTAAAACATTAGTCTGGTAACTTGATAAATAAATCAGGTTATTTGCTATAATACGTAAGAATAATCTAATAATGTAGAAATTCTTATAAGTCACAAATCACTACGCAATAACCTCTGAAAGAACATTACTGCGGAGAAAGTAATTTTATATAACCAAGCAAAGGAGACCAAACAAATTTTAAACCCGTAGTTCTCAATATAGCTGACAAAGCAAGTCATTGGATTCAACATATCCTAGATACCACCGTGTTCACTCAAACAGAAACGTAAAAATGCTTTTAAATCCAAGAAAGGGATTAGGTTGGCTGATTTCTCCAACTTGTACTGAAGAAATTCCCTGTTGTTCCTTGAAACTTGGAGAACGTAGTGGATATCCAACTTTATTCCTTATAAAGTAAGCATCTGCAGCTGACAACAATCTTGATCTTCCCTCTGCATCTTTTCTTGAGGTTTCCATAGAAAGAGCAGTTTTTTCACTTGTACCAGGGGTGTAACCATGAAGAGTTGGATCCTCAACCTCTTCAATTTGTTTACTTGCTGCCTTTTTCGTGACTTTTGTTGGACTCGTCTCTTGAAACCCAAAGCTGGAAGAATTGTGCTCAGGTTGGTGAATTATGCAGGTTCCATTGGCCATACTGAGTAACTTGTGTTCTGTGTTCTTCACATTCTCAAAGCTGTGGAACATCTTAGAATCTATAGGGTTATATTTGAATATCGTTTCTTCAGCAATTGTTTCAGATGGAACACTCCCAGTTTCAAAGAAAAGCTCACCTAGAACAGTATAATTTGATGTCAGCCTGCATATAATCTACAGATATTAGCGCCAATGACTTTGTATATTACCTCTCTCATCAGGCAGGTAAATGGCATTAGAGACGTGATGGCTATATGGTCTCTGATCTTTGTTAGAAAATGGTCTATTTTCTTTTAGATCAATATATTCTGCAGATTGAATGACCATGTTGTGACATGGGACTTTGGTTCTTCTCACTTCTTCAGATACTCCTACAGCATTCTCAACAAGAAGCTGCTTCTCACGAGTGCGCTTTCTGATGAGATTCAAAGTCTCTAATGATGGTAAACATGTACCTTTCAGTGAGGTCAAAGCAGGGAGGTTTTTAGCCTTTTCACGTATATGGTCAAATATTGTATTTTCGTTTATGATTCTGCATTCATCATCTTCAACCGCAGCAGCAAGTACCACTTCATTGATGTATATAGCAGCAGAAGTCAGTAACACATTGAAGTACATTAAACACAAAACATGTGAGCTTAAATTGCTACCTTCGTCTAGATCTTCATCTATTAGCTTGAAACTGGGCCTGATAACAGAAACAAGAAGCCAGTTAGTATTCAGTGTGGAAGCAGATTCAACCTGTCATACATGTAAGAGCGAACGATAGAATCTGGATCCTTCAGTTTCCCCAAAACATATACCACACAATTATTTCATGTGGTGCCATCAAATACAGACGGAATTTGCTATAAGTTCAAACTTCCCTCTCCTGTATAAGGTCTAATATTCATGACCCAATAATCCAAATAAGAAACAGAAACTACAAAAGTTAGCAGTCATATTGTCAATCATCATGGTTATCATATGCTTTACGTTCATAAAAAGGGAAAGTTGGCTCTCACATGTCTGAGCTCCAACCAGGTTCAGTTAAACTGTGAGACACTTGGCATGATGCTTGAGCTGCATCTTGTGTGTCCTCTATGATGCAGACATCATTGTTCTGGAAGGAAGAGGGTTGCTTGGTTCTGTACTTCATCACAAAATTATGGTCAATCATGTTTATCAATACAACCTTTTGATGGAGATCAACACCAACTGCAGAAAAATGATGTGATCTAGTCAGATAAAACTCAAGGGGAGAAGGAGTACACATAAATGAAAATACACATAGAATGTGTGAGGAGTTAACTAAATTCATCAAATATCAGATCTGCTTTAACAGTCAGCTTCCCTTGCTGAGGACTTGGCACCATAACTGTCTTGCTATAAGGGCTGTAAAAGAAAACCATAATAACAGTGAAGATCACTACTAAATATGGCATTCACAAGAATTTCATGAATTTAATAATCTAGTTGGTATAGTTTGGCAGTTTCTCAGGCTTGATTTGGAAATGGGGACCAAACTTTTAAGAGTACCTGGGAAATTCATCCACCCTGCAGCAAGAAAAAAAATTCCAAGTCATTCTAGTGGCTAAATAATCATAAAGAAAAATTTAACACCATTAGTTCATAGGTAGAACAGACAAAGGGAATCATTAGATAGGCATCAGACGTATGACTGCTCATACAGAAGTCTATGCTGGACACCTAGAAAATTGACCTAATATAAGCATGCTTTGAAAATCCTAATAATTTGTTGGGAGCCTTATTAATTTCAAGAAAAATAATGATATTCTAAATTTGAGCTGATACAAACATGCTTTGAAATGTTCATACTTTGTTGAGAAGCTTTTGTTTTTTCAAGGAAAATGATGTCATTTTAAAGTGCACACTCCATATTTAAGAATTTATTACCTTATTTTCTCATGAAACAGTACCAGATTATCTTCTTCAACGCCAACCACCTATCAGAAAGTTTTCAACTGAATGTCATTGAGTAAATTCTACAACAAAGTAAGTGTGATGTAGAAAATCACGCACAGGCGAAATGTTCCCTATAATTACCATACCATATCAGCATAATGTCGTTTAGTTGTTTGAACAGGTTGTGACAACCTAGTCAGTGTTACCATAACCTTGGACTTCCCTTGCCTTTGGCTCTCAGTTTCCTCAACCCTCATCTCAATTTCTGGGGGTAGCGATAGTAATGACTCTTTTATATGATTCCCAAAAGGATATTTTCTTCCAGTGACCATCTCTATTTTCCTTGGATCTGCATCGGAGAGTGAGGCAAATGATTTTACTCCCATTGAATGAAGTGCCTATGCAGGAAGATAAGTGTACATCAGGAGAAACCTTAGGAATCTGTCTGTTCCCAAAACATGGACTATCAGATCAATATAAGCTACAAACCTTTGCTGTCACCATTCCAATACCAGGTAATTGTTTCAGCAAGTATGGACTATCATCCCAGACCTTTTGATATAAGGATTTAGTTAGAAGTGCTGAGCTCAAAGCTCCTCGATAGTTCTTCCGGTATAGGAAATACTCTTTCATGCACTTTGCAATTCTATAGCCATTTGCACATATAGAGTTCACGTCCTATATCATTAAAAGACTATTAGCCCATATCAATGCTTTTGGTGCATGGTAAAATAATACATGAACTTGATGACAACCTGGCTAAGGGATAAATCAAAGACCAAAGGGTCCCCCGTTAGGCAGTCGTTTGCCAAAACAAATATCTTCTCTTCTTTGGTTTGGACCCGCTTTTTTCTTTTCTCTTTGTCCCCAAGGATGTGAAAGCGGAGCCTATTGTCTTTGTCAATGTTTATGTCATTCAGGAGCTTCTTCTCATTGCGCCTCAGTTGTATCCCTTCATTTTACAGGAAAGTGAGACATAACACCTGTTGTAATTACTCAAACATTTCAATTGGTAGAGTATGAGAAGATACAGCTAAGTTCCTCAGCACGGCAAATGATTTGAAGTGCATCCTCTATGCTACAGTTTCCAGGTGCTTGCATGATGTGCTTCATCGTGTCGAATTTCAGATAATATTTCGTCATCAACTTTCCAGGTTCTGCGTATAAACGAGGCAGAAATTATGATTTCCAACATGGATATTAGACTAAACTGCATTCTGAAATCTCCGTACCAAGAGGCTTTAAGAGGAAACCATCTTCATCTGTCCAAATCAATTGATACCTTGACAACTCATTTACATTCTGAACACAAATATCTGGAATATATATTTTAAGTCAGCACATATGGCTAAATAAACTTGAAAGAACTTCATAGTTTACCAGTGTCACTGATCACCTTGCATATGCCTCTCTAAACGGTCACCAGTTAGCCCCTTCCTTACTGCATATTTCTCTGGATTCTATATTTTGACTGAAAATTGTTAGGAATAAAACTTTACAGAAATTGCAGATAGATCATGTTCTCATTAATCAGCTCAGGAAGATATACCTTTCTTATTCTAACATACAAAAATGAGCATTTCATCCATTCAATTGCTCCTGTTATATCTGACACGGTCAGTTGAACAATCTCTGCTGTTAGGTGCTCTGTAATACATGGAAGCAATCTAAAGAGAAAGAAAACCACATCAACTTCTTGGTTACACAGTCCGTTTTGGATGCACCCAGGATCGAAAAGCATCACTAACTAACAAGATGAATAGTTACATACTGTGACTCCACCAATTCGCATCCACTTAATAAATTCTCGTACAAGTGAACCTAATGTGTAAAAGAAGGTTCAGATAGGAAAATTAGCAGTAATGATCAAGATGAAGTACAGAAGATTAGCTACTGACTGATGACTGCAGGGAAAGAAGAGGAAAAACAACATAAAATTACTCTAAGTCAATTTTTCATAATGCGGTGAACCTCATCTGTATCACAATAGAAGACTCACAGTTTCTTTTCTGGTCATGATTATGACCATTCCCGTGTCATCAAATGGTGGTCGACCTGCTCTTCCTGACATCTGCAATAGTTGGAAAATATATAACTCTTATTTGGAACTAACAATAATTTTACTTTAGATGTAGGTTTCCAAGTGTGGACGAAATCATCATCTTTGAATTCTAGATACAGTACAATTTTGTATTCCCGAATACAAATGACTTAGCAGAGGAACCCCAGGGAAGAGTAGCATGCCTGCAGGACGGTTGATCTGTCATATTCCATGTAAGTCCCTTTTTCCTTATTGCTGGAAAGAACATGATAGAATTACAAAGATGATATCTGACTAATGGACAAATCAGATAATAACTGGTGGACATACAAGTACTGAGTTGATTTAAGCACAACGGTATGTGCTGGTAGATTAATTCCATGGGCAAGAGTATTTGTAGTGCACAGCACTTGAATATCACCATTCAGAAAGAGGCCTTCAATGAGGTTGCGGTCGTTCATGGAAAGACCACCATTGTGATAACCAACTGCATAACACAGATAATCAATAATCTGCAGGGTCTAGGCTCAATACACCTACATATTCAACATCCCAGTACAAAGGAAAAAAGAGAATGAAAAACGCATTTTCTTTCAATCAGGGGTCTGATAGTGCCGCAACAAAAGTTAGGGAGGATAGAACATACCACCATAAAGAATATAAGACTGCATTTGTTTGTCACTACATGATAGTGAAGCTTCCCTCAATCTTTCTTGTTGCTCTCTGCTTTTGATGAAAGGATTTGAATGACCAAAGGTCATTGCTGTCTGAGAGAGCTGTTGTGCTGCCTCTTGTGCTCCTTTTCTGGTTGAGCAAAAAACTAGAGCAGATTTTCCTCTAGAATGTTGCATGAGGATATCTGTACAAACTCTCATGCTTAGTTCTAGACATTGAATAGAACATAGTAAGGGAGTATAAATTGAAAATAGGAGGTATATGATGTCACAACTAGCTTCTTATGCTTACCGAAGACAAAGTTCTGTAGGCGCTGGAAAAGAAAATCAAACAGTATTGTCAAGATATTAAGAGGTATTTCAAGGTGTAATAATGATAATCTCTAGCTATCCTGTAAAATAGATTCTAAAATTTGACAAAGCAAGACATGAAACTGGATAGAAGTGGGGAGACATTCAAAACTTTGAAAGGGTGAACAGAGGTATAAACAGAAAACTGAAAAAGAAAAGACAACAAACAACATACCTTTTCAAATAGAAAGTCATTCTTCGCTGGAGTGTATCCTGCAGACAGAGGGTTGGCAATGCAGAACTTATAAGAAGCTCAGGCAGTGATTACCCCAGAGGCATGTCAATGCACTTCCTACAAAGGTGCTTGATGCATTTTATAGGCATTATACCGATATGTGTGACTCAGTGTCCTCAATGTACTTCCGTCTCATTTTATCAGAAAGTACCCTCTCTCCCAAAATGAAGTACTTTGTCATTTACTTGGCAGTTGGTTCTCAATATTATCCAATCAAAGATCTAACTGGGACCTGCTTTGATATTTTTGTTTGAACTCAGTTTTACACTTCCATTTTTTTTTAGGTTTTATACTTAACAATATTATAAATTCAAACTCCCAAGCGTAGCCTGCCCACCTTCCTAACTAATACCAAGAAATGAGTATTTTAACTCTCTAGATTTTAAAACAGCAAAAAGTCAAAAAATGACACCTAATTTGAGATAAAGGTAGTAAGCACAAATTGAATAATTGAGTTAGGGTGTAACCAGGACTTAATCAAATTGAACATTCATCGTAAGAATAAGTAAATACCAAAAACTTTGGTAGTCAACTTCACGGGTCTCATTTCTTCCCCAAACCTGCATATTGGACAGTGTTTTACAGAACTAAAGTGATACTTTCTTTGATTAATAAAAAGATGGCATATATATAGAATTCTACCTTTTTACTCCTTGCCTGGGGACCATGAGCCATTCTGCTGCATAAAGAGAGACTTACAATCAAACTACGATTATCATGAAATGTTGGCTTGTTTGAACTGTCTTGAAATTTACCAAGGTCATCAATGTTGGGAATGGTTGCAGAAACAGCTAAAAAACGGACATTAGCTAGAGCACTTGATTTCAGTTCAGGTTTGCGAGAAAGCATTTTAATTCTACTGACAATTGCCTCCAAAGCTGCTCCACGAGGATCATTCAACAAATGGACTTCATCAATTAGCACCAATGCAATATCACCAAAAAAACTCAGGCCTCCATCATTTATGCGATAACGAGTCACAGCATTAAACTTCTGCAGCAAAATAGCAAACGCAATGGCAAACACATAGTTAGCCAAGAAACAGAAAAAGAGTGATGGCTGGTTTTCATTTTTAGTCTGACCTCAGGAGTGGTAAGAATTACATCAGCATCCTGTATATCTGTGATTTTGTAGTTCTCATTGTCCCCTGTCAGTTCCAAGCAATTTATCCCCCATGAACCAAGCTTCTGGTTCCAATTACGAAGCTTCTCTTGTATCAGTGCTTTCGAGGGTGCAACATATATCTATATATCAGAAGAAAAAAGGAGTTTGCAGTAGTGCTAAATGACTAAAAGATGATGAAAATTTCCAATGGCTACATAATCGTCTTTGCATGGGCAGGAGTAGGTAAAAGTGGCAAACATCACTGTGAATATCCTGACATATGCAATTTGAAACAATATATCAATCTACAGGACGTGGATAGGAATGGCCAGTAAACCGTGCATTATTGAGGTGCACTAACTCTTTCATCCCAAAGGATGATGATAAAAAGTTGTAGCAAAAAGAGAGTCAGAATAAGCTGGTAGTGTGAAATAAAATAGACAAGGCATGCAGTTAAAACATCAGAAAATGAAGGTTTTCCAGCACGTTTGACTTCTTCCATTCAATGGATCATTCTCCTTGAAATTGCAAATTCAGTTATCTTGTGCAAAACATTGATAGAAACTTACAGCCTTCAGAGACCCCTTTATGTGAATAAATTTTCCCTCTCCTGAGATAAACCTTGAGAGAAGCCTCAAAATGCATAGTTCAAAAAGCACTGTTTTCCCACTTCCTGTTGGCGCTGAAATTACCATGTTCACATCCGACAGGAAACAAGCAGGAAAGCATTCACTCTGCAGCGAATTAAAATATCTGCATGTAGAAAAACAGTACTTGAAACACTATCAACTAGTTTGGGATACTAAAGAATGTAATACAGTGATAGTCTAGCGCAGATGTGAAGCTGATGATCAAACAGCCATCTCTACAGTTTGATTTGTGACCAAGGGCAAATAAAAAGAGCCAGCAATCAGCATTGCGGCATTTCTAGGAGTCTGGAAACAGTGTACAAGCTCTGTGGCTAGTATATGTGTAGTGGCTTCCTAAATGATTTACGTCACATCAACAATAACTACTACGCCTCAACCCTAAACTAGTTGAGGTCAGTATATGATTCCTTTCTCTCTCTCTCTCTCTCTCTATATATATATATATATATATATATATATATATATATCCCACACATTTCATTTAAATACTCAATTATTTACCTCAAAAAATTAATAAGTCGATCTCTATACTAGAGGTTCTCTATATCCCACTTTTACAAATATCAGGTGATGCCCATATCGCAGTAGGAGAGTGTGTAACTTCTTCATTTCAGGGATTCCAGTACAATAAGCGCACTTGAACATTCAATTGACAGTGTTGACGAACGGAAGTCTTAGTAAAATTTTACAAAAAATATCTCAAACAAACAGTAAAATTTCCTAGCACTAGTATATAAAAAGGCGCATAGAAATTCGATTGATAGGATACTGAAAAGAGTAGTACCTGAAACTGAAAGTTGAACGGAAAACAGGAGGCAAGTCCGACACGGACTTAAGCGCATAACCATCCATTATTATCTAATTTCCTGATAAAAATGTATGTCAACAGATTTCACCTCAATGAGAAAGCGAAAATACATCAGAAACAACACATAATCAAAATCACATTATTACCGATCACAATTATCATTCGCTGATATGGATTACAGCCTACTGAATTGATGGAGTCATGTAAGGATGAAAATCACCAAACATTAACCGGAATATTTATATCTATATCCCTTTTGTTTGATATATTACCTCTTTTCGATTTGAATAGCTGAAGTTAACAACATTATGAAATACTTACTTCGTATTGTACCGTCAAAATTGGAGAAGACAAAGCATTTCAACTCAACTGGCAATTCTACGGCGAGAAAATCAGCGATCACTTTGTCCTCTGTTGAAGAATTTGGAAGAAGAAGGGAAATTCAAAGACAAAAGAGTAAATGAGTGAATCGAGTTCTTCGTTTTAATAGATCGCGTGAGTTCGACGGAGAAGGAAATGGGGATAATTTGAAATTGGCGCGGTTTTAAATTGGATGGTTTTTTCATTGAATTTGACATATATATGGGCCCAGCAAACAAGCTCAAATGAAATTTTATACAATTCACTAATTATCTTTTTAGCCACGTACCTTATTTCTTTGTAGTTAGTTAATTCAGAAAATTTATCCTTTATTTTTCTAAAAATAGGTGCAGCCGCTATTTTCCCCAATCCCACAACAGGCAATTGGCAAGCTTCATTCGATGGATTGAATCAAGGACCCTCACTCTCGTTTGGGTGTAACTGACGCTCTAAAATTTGTGTTTTGCTCTTAATTACTTAATCGTATTCAATTTATAAACCCACAAGCTGCAACTGAACAGAGTTCTATTTTATTTTCTTTTGTACGGGTCAAATCATAATTACAAAAATATTACTGTACTCCATTAATTATCTTTGAGGAAACTAAACTAGTCATCTCTCCAGTAATTACTAACAGACAGGGTTCTTTTAATTTCTTCAATACTAGTTCAAAATAGTTAACTACTAGGAGAAGTACAAGCTTATGAAGTCTGAACAAATTTTAAAAACTTCAACAATTACCTATATAATATTATCTCTTATAATACCAACGTCAACTAGTTTAGAATTAGACGTAGTTGATTGAATGGTATACTTAAAATAGTGGAGTATCAATTAGTGTTAGTATTTGTTTATTAAAACAATACTTTATCACATGCATTAGCAAACTACCACAAGCACCATCTTCTGTAGAGAACTTCAATAGGCAATCATATCCAAGATTTGCCAATTCTTATAAGGGCATTTACAACTTACAAATAATCAGTGTTCATGTATCAAGATATCATCTTTCTGGATAATCAACGAATATTCATTCCTTTTTGAGATAAGTGTCAAAAACACATCTAAACTATTTCTTTTTTTTGAATTTCATATCTAAACTATTGAGAGTATGAGTTTCATCCTTAAACTATCACTTATTAGTTTGAGAAATACACTTCTCTTTTATTACACTCTCATCATGGTGTGTAAAAGACAGACATGATGAGAGTATAATAAAAGAGAGGACAATCTCAAAAGTTTAGGTATGAAACTCAAAAAAAATAATAGTTTAGGTGTGTTTTTGACCCTTAACTCTTCCTTTTTCTTTCTAGAGCCAACTCTTTTTCCTACTTACCAGCCTTTCTTGTTTTTTGGTGGCAGTAGAAGAAAAAGCCTTCAACTACTATGCCAAGGGATTGGAACTAGTGAAGACATAGCTTTCCCTACTAGTATGTCAATTCCACTTTACAGCTTCAGGCAAGCGTTTCTGCAGCAATGATTCACACGTTTACTCTGCAAGATCATTAATACACTCAAATTTAGGAGGACATCAAGGCAAATCTTGAATTTTCAAATCGAGAGTGATCAAGAATTCTCACCATTTCTTAGATTCATGGACTCAATTCAATTCAATGGGATCCTGCATTCACATTTTCTACACCAAGAATATTCTCTAAAACTCTTTTGACCTCTGATCTGCAACTGGCTTCAATAAGTTGTCCTTCAAAACTTGACGCAATCTATGTGAGAAGCATTTCTGACCTCATTAGTTCCAAAACCCCGTAAATTTCTGTGGACTCATTGTGAGAACCATCCTGGGAATAAAAGAAATGGGGTTGGTTCCGCACTTCTATCCAACTACATCCCCCGCTTTTCCTCAGTCCTTTTTCCTTCATTTGTTTTCTCATGTTTAAGACATCTAACCATCTGCCAGCTGAAGCATAAACATTTGACAGCAACACATATCCTTCGGGGTGCTTTTCAGCCAGCTCTGAAATCTTTTCCGCCACCCTTTCTGCTATTACCTCATTTCTGTATGTTTTGCAACCACTTAAGAGAGCTGCCCAGGCTTGAACTTCTGGTTCACAAGGCATGTCCAAGATGAACTTCTCTGCTTCAGAAAGACGTCCTGAACGAGACAGCATGTCCACTACACAGGTATAGTGCCTATCATTCGGCTGTATATTATAGAGCTTTTTCATTGAATTGAAGTAATGGAGTCCTTTATCTACTAGACCACAGTGGGAGCAAGCAAATAAAACGGCTAAAATAAGCAGCTCATTAGGTGTAATGGACTCGGTCCGTTCAAATTCTTCAAGTACAGCAAGTGCTTCTTCTGCAAAGCCGTTTTCTGCAAGCCCTTGAATCATAGCTGTCCAGGAAATCTCGTTGCGTTTGGGCATCCTTTTGAAGATTTTCTTAGCGCTTTCAACATCTCCGGATTTGGCATACATATCCACAAGGGCAGTGTCAACAAAAACGTCAGAGTGAAAACCAAGTTTAATTGCCTTACCGTGCGAGTTCTTCCCCTTTTCTAGTGAAGCTAAGCTCGCACAGGCGCATAAAACACTAGAGAAAGTAGATTTACTTGGTCGTTCTCCAGACAGAAGCATCTCACAGAAAACTTCAAAAACCTCGTCAAATTTTTCATACTCTAAATAACCTGTTAATAGTGAATTCCATGAGATGTTATCTTTTTGGGGTATCTTGCGAAATAGCTCCTTAGCTTCTTCGAGCTGGTTATTGAGACTATACCCACTAACCATTGAATTCCAACAAACAACATTTTTCTCCAAGATCGAGTCGAATGCTACACGTCCATCCTTGGTGCTTCCACATTTGCAGTACAGGTCAACAAGTGAGCTACCAATGTAAGCATCTCTCTCCATCCCGATTTTTAATATATGTCCATGAACAATCTTTCCCATTACTAAAGCTTCCAGGCTGGCCAATGCACTTACTACGCTAGCAAAACATGACCTATTTGGTTTAAACCCCTGCCGGACCATGCAAATGAAGAGATTCACTGCCTCTTCTGCATCACCACTCTGACTGTACCTCGAGATCATTGTACTCCAAGAAACTTCATTTCTTTCTGGCATCTCATCAAAGACACGACGAGCTTCTACCAATTCTCCCATCTGAACATACATGTCAAGAATCGCTGTCCACGAAACGACATCTTTACTCTGCATCCTATCAAAAATTGACCTAGCTGAAACAGTATCATTTAGTCTCAAGTTAAACGTGATCAAAGAATTCGAAACTGACAAGTTATGTTCATAGCCAATCTTAACAATCAAACCCAACACAGACATTCCCAAATTAAAATCACCCAACTCTCCACATGCTCTAATAATGGAAGTAAAAGTGACAGCATTAGGCATAACTCCAGATTGAAGCATCTCGAGAAACAGCTTCAGTGCTTTAAAACTTAACCCATTTTGAACAAGCCCAGTGATAACTGCGGTCCACGAAAACAGATTCTGAAATGGGTTTTTCTCAAAGTACAAAATTGCCTCTTCAACTTTTCCAGACCTCAACAACCCCGAAATTATAGCGGTCCAAGAAACTTCATTTCTCTCAGGCATTTCCTCAAACAGTCTACGAGCTTCGTCCAGTTTTCCCCATTCCAGATTAGCAGTAATAAGACAATTATGTACAACTAAGTTGAACCCATCAAACTCCTTCAGCATCTGATTAATTTCATTTGGTTTTCCGGATTTAAGATACATAATAAGCAACTTAACGGCAATGTGTTTCTGTGATGAAACCCCTTTTTTTATCAACTGTCCATGAAAAATGGTCCCTTGGACTATTAATCTCTTTTCTGTGAAGTCATTCAAAATAGAGACGATCTTGTGTATATTATCTTTCAAGTTTTCTCTTGAGTTGGATAAAACAGACCTCACAACACTTCTCATGCTGAAAGTTGGGCCTTCCTTCTTGTTCCTACTGACGTTTTTCAAATTATACACACAACAAAATAAAAAGAACAAATTATACAAAAAAATTAGGAGCAACAAGCAATATTGAGAAATGTATAATATGATAAATTGATGCATGAAAATTGAGACTTAAGCGTGCGTGTACAGCAGATTAACTTGGACTAGATTGGTAGGGGCCGCGCGAACGCAGGCCCCCTCAGCAACAAATTATGACGTAGGCTCGACCACTTGGGCCGACCTTAGGCAGGCGCCCCTTCAAAGTGCAATGAAGGTCACCAACCTAGGCCATGGGCTTTCATGATCGCCCATTGATCCCGTCCAGGTAAGTATGTTTCAAGGGTGTTCCCTCCTTTCTTTTTATATCACTCCAGCACCTTGCCTTCCGTTGTTTCTGCCGATGTGGGATAAAGCTCACATACACTTTTTCATCTTCTGTATAAAACGGAACATCTTTCCTTTTCTTTTTGTATTCTCTTTATAAACCGCAAATTCAGCAGCAGCTTATAAATTACGAGTATATAACTTTTTGAAATTTGCCAAAATGTTTGAGATTTACAGAACTTTTCAACAGGAAGGATCACCATTTTCCATTAGTCCTACCTTTTCTTTGAGTGGTTGAAGGTCACGACTGACAGCCAAGTACTAACTACTGAATCAGAATCACTTCGTCCAACTGTATAATTCGTTTCTTCTTTTATTTAAATCCTATGTTATTATTAATCACAATCTTATGAAAATGCAGCAGGACGAACTCCAGGCAGAGCACATGCTCGAATTAGTGACCAAAGATGAAAATTTTAAATTCTGCGTCATCCATTTTTGCACATAACTATTTATAGTGCCAAATTCAAACACAGATGCCACGGTATAGCACCGAGCATGGTCATCATAAATCAAAGATTCTAAGAATTTCATCATGAAAAATGATCATTCTTCTTATTGACGAGAAAAACTAAATACAATACCCAACAATTTCAGCTACAACCCATGTGAATAAATCTTTGTTGATTTATGGTAATGAGTAAAGGAAGACACTACAGCACAAATTATTAGACTGCAATACTCTCAAACCAAATATTTTGAGGAATAAAGAGTAACCCACCAGCACCTGATGGGCAGCCATGAGTTCAGTAAGACACAAATGATGATTTACAATAGTTAAATGATTAATAACAGACGAGGATAATCAGAACTGCAGTCCAGCACTCGCAACTCTCCATCGGCGGTGGGGAGTAACTAAGCATCCTCCAGTTGATATTTGTATTTGAAATGCTATTACCAACTCCCAAATATCAATATCCTCGCGGTAACTTGAGTTTGGGAGATAATTGAACCTACTGCCAAGAGGCAGTAACTCAGCATCCAGACCCGAATAAGTCAACTGGCATAGGTAACAAAGTCTCTACATAACGAAGTTTTGCTAAGCTTCACAAGTATGTCACTGGCGGAGCCGACATTTTCCAGTTCCAGCACAAACCGAACACTCATCTGCTTTCCCGGCAATATGACTTAGGCAATGATTGATCCTATCATTCACAACATCCTGTAATAACAATCTTCAAGAATTAGAATTTTAACCAACAAACTCTCTATAGAAGAATTTCAATAAGAAAACATTTAGCTGTTTTTAAATCAACCTTCTAGGATTAAAATTTCAACCAAAAAACTTTATTTAGGAAGGATGTCAATCCCAAAACCTCTGACCATCACGGTCTCTCCATGAAACAAAAGTTTGCTAGTTACTTGAGCAATAAGAGTGTTGGGATTAAAATGGGATGCTGTAAGGCCATTGTCACAAAAGAAACTCAGATTGAACAAAGCATCCAGTAAAAAAGAATTCTAATACAAGTGTCAATAGCCTAGGAAAGAAAAGGCAATTGCAAACCAATTAAAATAACAAAAGCCCTAGTTAGGCAAGGACTGCTATAGGGCCAGTGACTTAGGAAAGAGGGGAGTTTGAGCAATTATAAGGGCAAGCGTTTGAATGCAAACTATGGAGTAGGAATAAACTAAGGTTTCAATCTTGTTGGATTCCATATGTAAATGAAAAGAATAAATAGTGAGAAAGTAAAGCAAGCAAAAAAAAAGAGTCTTACAACAAGTAATTCATGAAGGCCAAGAGGTGCTGTAATGAGATATGATACTCCTGGATGCTCCTTTGCAGCTTCAGCTGTTAAAGAAGGAATATCCTGAAAAGGGAAAGATCAAAGCCTTTTCACCAAGGTCCTTGGCTTTAACTCTGATATCAGGTCAAAACCTAGCACTATACATCATCGGCAAATTCTACATCAGCTAGCACAACTTAAGAATTCAGACTACATAAAACGAAAGATACCTGGTTCCAATGTCGTCCAGGAGAAAGGAAAAAGGGGCTCACAATAACTCGCTGTGCTCCTTGTTGAACGCATAAACTAAATGCGTCTCTGATAGATGGTTCTGCTAGCTCCTAAATGTCATAAAAGATATACAGAGCAAAATGAAAGTTCCAACTTTTTGAGAGGATTAAAAAGAAAGGACAATAGAGAGAGTAACATCCAAACATTAGGATTTTCTTACTCCTACCACA
>JAJONR010003828.1:0-102903 GCA_029582245.1 Solanum etuberosum
CCCCCCCCCCCCCCCCCCCCCCCAAAGCCACAAACCCCAAATACAGAAAAAGGATTAAAGATGTAAGGGTGTTAATGGCTTCAAAAATTTTACAAGTATGTTTCATAGATCTATTGACCTTTGTATAGATTGTTGTATTTCATTGCCCTTAGTGAAATCTTACTGAAATGGTGCATAATAGATAATTGTTGATGTCATCCAGATGAAGGGATCTGGTCACAAGATATTAGATACTATTTTTTTTTGGTTAAATGTGGTGTCCAGGCCAGCTCGCTCACCTCGTGACTAATTCCATGGGATACCTGCCACCTCTCACCAACATGTATCAGGTGTCAGGTAACTCTATCCACCCAGGATAGGACAGATGGGAAGAAATCACCTAGTGTTTTTTGTCTCTGCTAGGGTTTGAACCAGAGACCTCATGGTTCTCAACCCACTTCATTGACCACAAGGCCACACCCTTCGGTGTATATTAGAAACTATTTCAATCTTGTTGAGTAGTAGAATGAATTCTATGAATACTTCGAGTATTCCAATCATACACAGTTCTGGGTATTACATTAAAATAAAGCCCTCTTGTACATTTTGAATTAACTAGATGTAACAAATCTGTCAAGTTAGGCAGTCTAAGGTATAAGACTAATTGTTAAACTGTTTCTGGAATAATCTCTTTATCGTTAACCTGACTTCTGCCAGTTGCTGTCAATTGGTTTCTGAAAGGAGCTTTTGGTAATATGCAATTTTACTACAGTGAATTTGAAGAGCTGGAAGCAGTTCCAACCATGGCTGTAATTGATGGTCCTCTGGAGCCTTCATCGTCTACTGCATCAAATGCTCCACATCTCCCTGAGGACAATTCCTTTGTGAACTTCTTTGGTGTATGCCTTTTTTCTCCCTTCCTCTTTGCTCTTCCTTCTAATATACTGTGTCTGTTGTGCAAGAGATCTTACTGAGAGGAATATCTTTTCCGTGTGCAGTGCTTTTTCAAGATTTTCATTTATCCTTGCTAGGCATTTGTGTTCAGATCCTTACTTTTGTATAGAACAAGTTTCCTTAATATAGTGGGGGTGTTTGTCTGATATGCATTCAATATGTTAATGGAAAACGTGACTCTCTTGTGCAGTTCAAAGTGTTACCAGTTATTTGACCCTAATATACAAGGGTAGAACACTGTCTAAATTACTTGCATAAAGTCTCGAGGAGTACCGGGACAGCGATTCCGGCCATGAATTTATCAGGGTCAAGACAAAAGAAGGGATGGGCCAAGGTTACTCTGTTGGCAGGAATTTCTTTAATAACATTAATTAAAAAACTAGCCAATGATTAGTTTATGTGAGTAAGGGAAAAACATGAAGTGAATATTAAATACTTCTTGAAAGAAAAAAATCGCTGGAATTTATTTTTTTGGCTATGTTGTCTCATCTTGACTAAATTTAAGCTTTTCTTTTGCAGAATGCAATGACAATTGGGAATGCTTCTAGTACTGCAGTTCAAGGGCAGCTATACCACTCATCTCCAGCTACCCTACCTCCTCCTCGTCCTCCTGCTTCTGTTCCTTCGTCTTCAGCACTAGTCCTGCTTCCATCTCCTCCTCTTTCAGCTTCTTCCCTTTTGAGGCCCCTCCATGATGCACCTGAACCAGACATCAGTGCTAAATGGTCTTCAAATCTGGTGAAGCCATCATCTTTTTTTGGTCCTCCAGCTGCCTCCTCTCCGCTGATGCCTCCCATTTCTTCATCAGTGCCCACTGCTCCTCCACTTCTTCCACTTGGGAATCTCCAGCGCCCTTATGGAGCTCCTTTGCTTCAACCATTTCCTCCGCCCACTCCTCCTCCTTCTCTCACTCCTACTTCTTCTTCTATCCCAAACAATATTCCTGTTGTTAACAGAGATAAAGTGCGGGAAGCACTTGTAATGCTTGTTCAGGTATGTTTTCCTAGATTCCTTAGTTACCTTGCTTTGCTAAACATTCTTGAAGACATTAAGCTTTTAGTTATATGCAGTTATTTTCTTTTAGCATTGTAATGAAACATTGATACAACAAGGTATGACCTCTCTGCTGAGAGGGTATATTGAAGGAAAACAACTGTTCTAACTTGCATAGCTATGTAGGGAACAATCCACATAAGGTGAGTAGGAATATGCAGTAATAGCTTAAGGACTTGAGGTTTCATCTGGAGTCATGTCTGGATGCCATTCCACCTGAGAAGCCTGATGACATTTGCAGTCTAGGATATCTGAATCTACACCTTTTACATATATGTGGTGCATCAGTGAACCTGATTACTATCTGGTTGCTCTTGCATTGGATATTTGACTAGCATATTGGAAACTACACCTAATATAACACTTAACTGTTGTTGTGTTTCTTATTTCTTAGAAGTAATAAGTAATTGTTATTCATACAAAAAAGGGATATGTATACCATGACCGTCACACGTGTGAGAATAATGGAGTTTACCATAACCGTGAGCTTACTCTAGGGATCTTCCTTGACCCTGTTCTTCAGGTATGGATAAGGTAACCACTAGTGTGCAAGATGGGTTTTGATGGTGCGTGTCATTCGTTGATGATAATATGTTAATTGGCAAAGCTAGCTAGAGGGTACTAAAACCTGATGCTATAGAGAAGCACTCTGGAGAATAAGGGATTTATGATGAGTAGAAGTAAGTTAGAAAATAAGTGTTAAAAGTTTATCCTCAGACCTTCAACAAGAAGATCGAAAAGTAAAGATTGGAGGGGATCGTGTTGGCTAAATGTAGAAATTTCAGCTTCCTAGGTCTCCCAAGAGTTAGGCATGAAAGATGAAGATGTGGCACAAAGCTAAAATAGGATGGGTGAAGAGGAGAAGTGGCATATGATACCTAATAAAATGAAAAGCATGTTTGTGTATATCACTGTTATATAGGAACAAGTATTGAGCTTCTTCACCGGATTCGTGTCGTAAGGATGTAGATGTTAAGATGGATATGTGTAATTACAAAATTGGACAAGATTAAAACTAATTACCTTAAGCAGAGGGTGCAAGTAGCTAACACATAGGTTAATATCGTCTGGAATAGTCTGCATGGCTGCATAGACCTTCAAAAGCATTGCTGAGTTGTTCAAACATAAGATAGTCATTTATGCTGTACAATAGGTTGTGTATTTTGCTTTAAGGAAATGCAAAATTGATGACCTAATTTTTCTTTGTGAAACTCCTGATTCCCTATTTTCCTTATTATATGCATATTTTTTTGTGAATTCCTCATCATATTCCCCTATTTTATGGTCTTATTTATTGGTAGTGTTAAAGCATGTGTGTATTTCACTAATAATAGGTTAATTTTTGCCTAAAACGGATCAACTCTCAATTCAAGTGCTATTAAGGAATGTTATAATTGTCATGAACTTCAACCTGTATGACTGAAAACTTTTTTCTGCATGAAATCGTTGGTCAACTACAGTTTTATGTACTAGGGAAAAAATGATTCACTTGGTGGCTGGTAAAATAAAATATTACTGGAGTGGCATGGCGCTACGCTTCAGCATGATATGGTTGTCTTTGGTCCTTAACCATACCAAGCGGGAAGGAGGAAGGATTGGTCATATATTTAACACATAATAGTGTCAAAAATGGAATCAATATAATTGGATGCCAAGTATATTTCATAAAGGCAGATTAAGAAAGGTCATCTTTTGTGCCCTCGGGGTTTAAAAAGGGAAAGAGAAAAGGATCATCTATTTTCTTGTCTTTATGTTATAACCCAGGGACAACTGCTCCCCAAAAGCTAGCTATTAAAGTGGGAAAACCGAGGCTATAAATACCCCACATCTGCACTTTGTAGTACCGATGTGGAACTCTGCAATGGACCATAACAAACCACCACGCTCCGCATCCGTCTTCCTTGTGTCACCATCCAAGGCACGAAGGGCGGTGGGTGGCTCTAATTCCATTGTTATAACCTTAGGGAGAACCACACCCCAAAAGATAGCTATTGAGGTGGGATAGCCCAAGGCTATACATACCTCACATCAGCACTTTGTAGTACTGATGTGGAACTTTGCAATGGATGTGAACACTTTATCCAAAAAAAAAAAGGATCATCTATGTGCCTTTTGGCCTAACCAAAATATAAGAGCAATATAATGGAATGAGCAAAAGCTTTCTAACTGCTCTACAATTCGAAAGTGGAAAAAACCACATAATTTTGCAGGAGATAGATAAAAACTCAGCTGTAAAATACAACCACACCGAACAAAACCTATCATGGACCTCCAGAGAAATTGAGATTAAAGAACAATGAAAAGGTTCTGAATTCAGCTGTTGTGAAACTAGTGAGGGACTCCTCTAGTAGTTAAGGAGTTATAGTGGAGTTGTAAGTTCACGGGTTATTGACTTGTCTACTCTTGATCGAGTCAATGGTAATGCTTTTGTTTCTGTTTTTTTTTTTTTTTTTTTTTGGGGCCAATTTAACTTGTTCTTGTGCATATTGTTCCAATTACAAGCCTTGATTAGATAAGTTATCTGCTGGTCTCTTCGTGCATCTAATCTGATTTTTATTTCCATAACAGGATGACCAATTCATAGACATGGTATACCGGGCACTGCTGAATGGGGCGACCGTACGCTAAACTACCAAAGAAACTAGGGTAAACCAATGTGATCATGACATTGTAGGTGCTTGCGATGGAACGGACGCGACTAAACCAACTTGAATCTGAACTACTATTTGCGCTCACCTCACCGGAACCTAAATTTGTATTCACCTCACATCATTCATAATTCAAGGAGGAACTCTTCTAAATCATCTGATGGAATTTCATTACATCTTTTCACCCAGGGCTAAAAAAGAGGATCAAATGGTCAGTGTATAGGGACTTCTTTGTGTTTATGGTGTCTGTTTGAGACCCGCTATGTATAGTTATATATTTTGTTTCAGTGCATTAGGTTTTGGAGTTTAACCTCTTTGATATATAGTTTCTTTTATCTATGATCTGGACATTCCAATTTTGTTCTTTACAGCATTAAATCAAGAATCATGTGAACAGTCTTTTCAACAATTGTGCTTATATGGTTATTAATCCATAGTCCGGTTTAGTACCAAAAATTTAAGAATTGATTGACATAAATATTGGAGTAATATTCTTAATTAATTATGAAGTATAAACTCAATGAATGTTGAATAAGGTGCAGCCTGCACCCAGTGTTATGAATGCTTAGTTTGCTGGGAAAAAGAAGTGTGAAGACAACTAAAGGTGAAAGTTGTCTAGAGGTACAAATTTTTGTTCGTTGTGATCTATAATGGAAGTTTTAGGTTTTGGGTGCCCAGCTTATATGATTATAAATTATATTACTACTACTATGATTGTTCAAGTTTTAAATTTTATCAAATAAAACATTTTAAAGAGACATCAAAGTGATCTAAACATGAAAGAAACACAATTTCCTGTTATAAAATTAGTATTAGTATTAGTATTAATATTATTAGAAACAAATGAGAGATAATCTAGTATAAGATGGATGATCATCTTATCAAGTACTCAAAATAGTTTAAAGACGTCCGTATCATACATAATTTAATACACGTAAATCGTAATATATAATCCATTCCACTTTAAAGTTGGTATAATAAAGAATTTACTACAGATATCATTTCCAGTAATACATCTAACCATAAAAAGACTATTTAAGGGATTTTAAGAAATTGAAGTCTCTTAATTATTTATGAAGTATTTAAGAAATGTAGAGGCAAGGAGGATGTATCATTACAGGTACAAATTCAATTGAATACCTAACTTTTGAGTTTTGATGCAAAACATAAATTTATGTGTAGCGATAAATAATGGACATGAATCCATAGTTTTTAAAATATATAACAAGTTCTACACTATGAATTTTAAAATATATAATTTAATATCTGGATTCACCTGCTGAGGTAGTTGATAAATTACATTCATGTATTTCTTTGTTTACAAAATCTCCACATAGATTGGCTAGCTCCAACACATTATCCAAAACAGAAACCAGTCTATCTATAAAATTCCACATGGCAATAAGGGATTGATCAACAACATATCTATGAATTTTATGAAAGGGACAATCCTACTTGTCACCACACATTTTCCAAATATGAATATTGTCCACAGAAATCATCAATTATTTGTATACACTCTTTATTATTCCTAGTGACCTCCCTAACATTCAGAGAAGAAGGAAACAAGAATGGCAGCAACAATGTCCAGTGTTGTAGGGTTAGCTAACTCATCTCTTTCTGGATTTTCTTCTCCAAAGAAGACTAGCCTCTCCTCAGGTGTATA
Organism: Solanum etuberosum; assembly: GCA_029582245.1. Taxonomy (NCBI): domain Eukaryota; kingdom Viridiplantae; phylum Streptophyta; class Magnoliopsida; order Solanales; family Solanaceae; genus Solanum; species Solanum etuberosum. The sequence continues at coordinate 6,301 of JAJONR010003828.1, forward strand.
CCCATCATAATTTGGTCTAAATTCCTTTGATATTTTTTTATGACTTCCTTTTGTCATATGATTATGCATTTGCAAAAGAGTTTTAAGTTCTTTTGTCCGCATTGAAGTCCCATCACACACCTAAATGTTATATAATGTGCTATTTTTTGTTATATTGAATAATAAAATCTATTATATTTTGTGTTGATAGACTTCGTGAGATCACCAGTGACAGCAAGAAACCCTTTAAGGGTAGCAAAAGCTTCAGGAGGCAGAGTTACATGGTAAATTACTAAATTAAATATAGATCCATCCATCCAATTAATAAAATGGTTTATAAAAATATTTCCTATTTTATTTTTTATGAGATTCAGTTTCCAGAGGGACTGGCTAAGAAGAGACTTGAATGTGATTGGATTTGGTCTGATTGGATGGTTGGCTCCTTCAAGCATTCCAGCAATCAATGGAAAGAGTCTTACTGGCCTTTTCTTTGAAAGCATTGGCACTGAACTCACTCATTTCCCCACTGGACCTGCTCTCACTTCTCAATTCTGGTACATTTTTATGTCTTTTTAACTCTTTTAATTTCAGTTTTTTCAGACTAAGAAATTGAAATGGATTTATCATAAATATTGGACAGGCTATGGTTGGTGTGCTGGCACTTGGGGTTGTTCCTGTGCCTGACTTTTGGTCAAATTGGATTCAAGGGACGGACCGAGGACTATTTCTCTAAGTAGACACATTTATTCTCTTTTAAAAACTTCATGTATAAATCTACTGAAGTCTTTGTCTTTCATTTCTGCATGTTAATGGATAAGAAATACCTTTCCTAGCTTTTTTCAATTTTTCTGCTTATGAGATAATTAATGTGCTATGCTATTATAAAACAACAAAATATAGACAATTGACAAAGTGAACCTAAAGTATTGGGGAATACTTTCAAATAAAAGAAAACATACCTTGTTAAGATTTGTTCGTGACCATCAAATCTCTTTAGGCTTGACGATTGAGGAACATTATCTTTTTCTCTTTTAGTAGTTTCAATTCTATCCATACTTGGGATTTGAAGAAAGATAAAAAGGATATGTCAATACACAACATTCTTTTTTTTGAGAGCATGGAATGTTAAATTTTTTTGTTAGAATAATAACAGTAATGTCTCTGTTAGCTTTTTGATCAAAATGAAGAAAAATATCAATTCAATTTTCGATGAAAACAAACTCAAAAAGAATACACGATCCTAAAATAGAAGATTAAGGACTCTGTGCATATTTGACTAACAAGTAACCGAAATAGCCACCAATTACATATATAATCTGCAATTGATGTTCAAATTATATATGTAACTGCTTAATACAAACATAGCCTTCAATTAAATCGAAAATAATATTGATGGTTGTCTTTTCTTTGTAACACCGGTTAATATACGTATACAACTTAAATATTTCCTTTTAATCTTATTCTCACTTTAAGAATATGTTTAAATTGAATTATTTTATGAATTTTTTAAGTCGAAGTAGCTTTTAATCAAACAGGAAGGACAGAGGCTGACTACGGCCATGTGGAGGACCACACGAATTACAGAATATTGGTATTTTAAGCCGTTAAAATAGGGGCCCTTTCTTCTTTTACAAAATCCCTGCCAATTTAAGCCATCAGCAACGGCTACAATTGCATTCAATATTACTATCTGCTCAAGCAACAATATTAATGCTGGATAGAGATAAATACTTAGCTAGTAAATGCTTAAATTCATTTACCTTGCGAGTATCAAGTAACTCGGGAGGGAATACAATTTCTGCTTTCATTTTATTTTATTTTATTGATCATTAGGCTACGTGTGTGTTTTTGTATATACTTGAATAATGTCACAAAAGGTGCATACCAAATAATTTGTGTTACGAAAGTATTTAGCCCTTTTTCCCATACGCACTCTGATTTGCATGCCAATCATTCATTCTAGTATCATCGAAATACACTAAAGCCTAAAGGGCTATTTCCCACTTCTCTTATTCCCTCTTTTTGACTGGTAAAGTACTTAAAAAACTTGTGCACAGTGGAAAATGAGTTCATCAAGATCAACTTCTTTGCATAATGATAAATATATGCAAACAGAGGGCTCTGATGACTTGTCGGTTTCGGCAAGAAAACTTGCTTCTACTCTATGGGAAACTAAACTGAAGGATTTGGAGGAAATGGGTTGGAAAGAAAGAGTTTCCAAATTGGGTTCAGCAGCTCTGCAATTTCATGCCCCTGTTTCTGAGGTGGGTTTAAGGGGAAATTGGTTTTTGTTTGGTCATTTTCTTGGAAAAGTTTGAAGCTTTAAGTTCTGCATACTGTGTGTTGTGTGTTCAAAATTTTATATTGACGTATTTTGTGTCTTGAATTCTGTAGAGAATGGAGCGATCCAAATTGAGTAGTCATAGAAGAAGAAAATCTACCAAGGCTGATCTCTCTAACCAAAATGGTTGCTCAATAGAGGTAGCTAGTCTTTTCTTTTTTTCTTTAATGCTACTGACGTTTAATCCATTTTTTAGTCGGAGGAACTGTTTTATATAGTTTTTTTGTTAAAAAAATTACCTTGGTGTTCGGCTAGTTTGCGTTCCGCTAATTTCACGGGTACCTGCTACTTCAACCTGTCTACTAAAACTTGAATAGATGAGAAGAAAGTACCTAATGTTTTTTTTTAAAAAAAATCTCTGCTGGAATTTGAACGTGAAATCTCATGGCTATTTCATTAAATATTAGGGGTGATTAGTGAAGATTCATATAGCTTGAAATTTAGGCAAAGTAGTTATTGAACCTATCCATGTTTCCACTTCCGTTTTTCGTCTTAGTGGCGTTTTGACGTGCCCTTTGGGCTTTGGCCTCTTCAAAGTTAATCCTAAGAAATGGACAAAAAATTTATGAACAGAGGAACAAACATGTGACTTGGTTGATGGTTCTAGTTCAGGTTCTATCAAAGCCGACAGGCTATCTGTTGCTTTTCCAACACTGAATTGATTTAAGTTTGAAGTTTTTGTTTTCATGGAAGTTTTTTCTGTAAGATCTCCGAATCTATCACTTTTCTTAGCTGCTGCTACTTTCAGTTAGCTACTCTATGTTGAATTATATGGTTAATACAAGGATGAATATGCAGCTTGATAGGACACAAAATCATGAACAGACTCTAAGTAAACATCATTTGAAGGATGTGTGTCATGGCCTTACCACCTGTAAAGAGCTGCTGCAAGTTCTGAGTCATGTCTGGAATCTCAAAGATCAGAAATCTACATGTTCATCCCTTTTCGCAGCTATAAATACAGAGCTTGACTGGTTGTGTGATGAGGTGTCTAAATTGAAACGCGAACACAGACATAACCACACTGAAGTTGATGTCCTCTTGAAGAAGTTTGAAGAAGAAAAGATGGCCTGGAAGGTAAAAGAGCAAGACAAGATTCATACTGCCATTACATCTGTAGCCAGGGAGTTCAAGACTGAGGAGAAACTGAGGAAGCAAACTGAGAGATTAAATAAGAAGCTTGGTAGAGAACTGGCGGATACAAAGGCATCTCTTTCAAAGGCAGTCAAAGAACTTGAAGGCGAGAAAAGGGACAGAGAGATATTGGAGCAAGTGTGTGATGAATTAGCCAGAGGTCTTGGAGAAGATAGAGCCGAGATGGAAGAATTGAAGAGACAATCTGCTAAAATCCGGGAAGAGGTGGAAATGGAACAGAAAATACTTCAACTAGCTGATGTCATGCGGGAGGAAAGAGTTCAAATGAAGCTATCAGAAGCCAAATATCAATTTGAGGAGAAAAATACAGTTGTTGATAAGTTAAGGAATGAACTTGAAGCATATTTGAGATCCAAAAAGAGCCAAGAACAAGGCTGTGATTTGCTGAATTATGAAACAATCAATGAGCTTGAGAGACAATTTAGAGGAACGCTTCCAAGCACACACCATTACCGAGATAAAGAGAAGGCAGATGTAGAAATACTCGATAAAGAAGAGGATGGAGAAGAAGGTGATTCAACTGATAGTGATCTTCATTCAATTGAACTAAACATGGGTGATAACAGCAAGAGCCATCAATGGTGCACTGCTCTACAGAATGATCCGAATAGATTGTTGGTTTCTGATAAAAATAAAGGGAGGATGTCCATCTCAGAGAAATTCCCAGTGCAAAGCACTTCCTTAGAAAGGGAAACTTCAGATGGCATAGAGTGGGAGTTCTGCGTGGGAGAGAAAGAAAACGTGAACACTATAGATAGAGGAATTTCAAACTTTCTTAACAACGGAGGAACACCAGAATTCTCTCCTCAAGCTTGGAAAATGGATCATGCGGATGAGACGGAGAGATATAAAATGATCAAGAATCTTTGTGACCGTATCATTTCTGCTTCAAGAATTGCAGCCTCTCAAGGCTTTTCTGGTCCAACCAAGAACTGTAGCCAACAGAAATTTTCTGCCAATGATCCTAACAAAGTGATGGTGAGGGCTTTGCCATCTTGCAGGGAGAAACTTGAAGGAATACCAGAGATTATTGCACTGTCTTGCAGGGAGCTACTCGAATGAATGCCAGAATGCCAATTTCAAGAATCCATCATAAACGGCATGCTTCCACAGCCTGATGCTTTTTTTACATAACTAGATGGACATAATTATGTTGTTCTTTGTCTGAATGAATAGCTACATATCTGATAATTCAGGAATGTCAACAGAATTTTGAGTTTTGGCTGTTGGATGAGACAAAACAGTTCAAAATTTTGCTAATGTTCTCTAATGAATGAATAAATGTTTGCTCTATTCAATACTATATATGACTTTTCAGATTCTTCATTTCTGTACCTCTAATGACTCCCCTAGTATCAATTCTTTGTGTATTCTTATGTTACGTGCTTCACTGTTCCCACTTCTGTTATGCTTAGCCTACTACATTTCCAGTCAATTCCAGGTAACAATGAAAGCGAACTGCATGTTGAGTACTCAAGTGGAATTCCACAGGTTGAAGCATGAAGTTACCAATCTGTGCTTGGTGGAAGAATGTCAAATTCTTATTGAGAAATTTCCTTTAAGTGATATCCATTTGGAGTATCATTTATGTGGATTCAAAGCTTTACAAACGTCTATTTTAATGTAGGTGTAATCTATTATTGGAGAGAGATTTTTACTGATCTTTTCTGAACACTCCATCATCAGGTTAAGGGAATGGTTAATAAATCTTTTCATGCATAAAGCACCTCCAAAAGACCATCTTATAAACAGTTGAGTACTTTGAGTTCCCTTCATGTTCCTTTATTTTATATTGAAGAAACATCAACAACTTCAAGAGACAAAGAAAAACAAACAAATATACAACATTAGTAGCTAGATCATTCAAGTTGGTTTACTCTGGGACGGATGCGAGCACACAATGGATTCTTCATCATAACGGTGAATTCCAGCTTCTCAGATAGATCAACATTGTTTCCATCCACAGCCTTCCACTCAAAATGCCAGATCAAATTAGCCACAATGTACTCTAAATGGAGTATAGCCAAGCCATAGCCTGGACATACTCTTCTCCCTGCACCAAAAGGCATCATCTTGATCTCTCTGACCCCTGTTATTTCAAACACTTCTGTATCATTACCGTCCACTGATAAGAATCTATCTGGATTGAAATCCAAGGGATTCTCCCACACTTGTGGATCCAAACCCATATCTGCAACCATGAAATTGACGGCTACATCCTTAGGGATGACATAACCATTGAGTTTCCACTTCCTCCGTCACCGTGTGTGGCTGCAGGAAGTGACCTGGTGGATGCCGCCTTAGACCTTCCAAGATCACTGCTTTTAGGTAAGGCATTTTCTCTAGATCTTCCTCTTTCAATCCATCCGGCTTCGAATTCTCTCTGCTCACTACCTCAGATATCTCTTGGTATAGTTTTTCCTGAATAGAAGGGTATTTAACCAAGTTAGCCATAATCCATTGCAACGAGGTGGCGGTAGTATCAGTGCCAGCGGTGAGGAACTCACTGCAGAGGCTAACAATCTCTCCCTGATTAAACTTCCTCTTTTTCTCAGGGAATTCCAAATTCAGCAATGTATCCGCATAAGCCACCACATCTTCCTCAGTTTTTGCTTTCATTCAAGCCTCGATCAGTGGCATAAGGACACTCTCTTGCTCTTGTATCAGTTGGATGAGCTCCTCCCATTGCTTCCTGTATATGATCTTTTGAAGTGATCTTGGGAAGAAGCTGAGATTGATGAATCGGCCCGCACTTTGCATCCATCTTCGTTGTACATCGTGGATCCGTTTGACTTGAGCCTCGTCAATGTTTTCCCCGAAGCACATCAAGACAAGAAGATAGAACATAGCATAACGAAAATGATCAATCAACCTGATCCCTTCCGTTGCTGCAGAATCAGAACGAAGCTGTTGAATAAGGATAGTGAGTACCCATGATCGGACCTTAGAGCAGGACTTGGTGCGAGAAGGGTGGAGGATTTCAGATACAATGTTTCGACGGAGGAGGCGCCATGAGGGGCCATAGGGGGAGGAAGAGATGTTAATTCGGCAACTTCGAAGGCTTACACTGGTCTGAGCGGCCTTTGGGCGGTCAGAGAAAACAGCACCTTGTTGGACTAAAGCTTGATAGGCTAATGAGTGGCTTGCAACAAATATTGAAGGACGACGAAATCCAACTCCAATTCTTAAGTTTAAAATAGGACCATATTTAGTCTTGAGGTCCCTGAGGATGAGTTCTATATCAGCATTAGCGCGTAATAAGCCGGTAATCACAGAAAAAGCAAAGGGTCCTGGAGGAAATTTCTTCTGTTTATTGGATTTGATAGTGATACAGAAAGTGATGATGAGGCTGAGGATGACGATGATGAGCCATGACTCCATTATTTTCCAACTCTGTATGATGTGCACCACTTAATTTCTCCACCAAATTGTTGTACAATTGCATTATTAGTGGAAAAAAAGATTCTATTACTTGTGGAGAGTAGTGATATTGCTCGTGTTTCACGCACAAAACTTAAGAGACAATAATAACTCCATTTACAATTTTTTATGTTTAGGAAAGCCACACTTGAACTGTCGTTGCAGAAAAAGAAGAATAATAAAACTGATAAATCATACATATATATATTATCTTTATCTTATCTTATAATACCCATCCGGCTCCTCTCCATTTTCTCCAAGTTTCTGCTTTGATTGGTGATTACATGGCATATATTAAATTTAATAGCTAAAATTTGATTGATCAAAGTAAATTTCTAATCATGATTTAGATAGTAAATATATTAATATATTAATTTGATTTCTGAAAATTGTTATAATCCCACAATCTTAATAAGTATTATATTATCTTGTACATAAATATAGTAAAAATAATCTTCCTACGACAACAAACACATCAGCTTAATAATATATTATCTTGTCCAATAATTTCTTCTTTTTTCTTCACTTCTACTTTATTGTGTAATTTGATAGTTAAGAGTTTCACCGACGGCTGACCAAGAGTTATGGATCACTCTATATCCCTATTTGTTTTCGCTGTTTTCCTGTCAATTTGAAATTACTACACATATTATTGGTCTGTTTGATAGTTAGATACATTTATTTAGGATACTAATGCATATTCAAATCTTTCATTCTTTGATTATTTTAGCATGAAGTTTGACTTTTAACACTTGAATTTAGAATTTAACATACATTAACTGTTTGTGCATTAGAGATGCAACCCATATCTAAACATCAACAACTTCAAGAGAAAGAAAAACAAACAACATTATCAGGTAGCTCATTCAAGTTTGTTTACTCTGGGACGGATGTGAGCACACAATGGATTTTTCATCGTAAAGATGAATTCCAGTTTCTCAGATAGATCAACATTGTTTCCATCCACAGGCTTCCACTCAAAATGCCAGACCAAATTAGCCACAAAGTACTCTAAATGTAGCAGAGCCAAGAGATAGCCTGGACATATTCTTCTTCCTGCACCAAAAGGCATCATCTTAATCTCTTTATTCCCTATTATATCAAACGCTTCTGTATCATCACTTCTCACTGATAAGAACCTATCTGGATTGAAATCCAAGGGATTCTCCCACACTTGTGGATCCAATCCCATATCCGCAACCATGAAATTGATTGGTGCATCCGTAGGGATGACATAACCGTTGAGTTCCACTTCTTCGGTCACCGTGTGTGGCTGCAGGAAGTCACCTGGCGGATGCCGCCTTAGATCTTCCTCTTTCACTATCTCCTCCTCCTCTGTCACTCCATCCGTCTTCGAATTCCCTCTGCTCATTACCTCACATATCTCTTGGTATAGTTTTTCCTGAATAGAAGGGTATTTAACCAAGTTAGCCATAATCCATTGCAATGAGGAGGATGTAGTATCGGTGCCACCGGTAAGGAACTCACTGCAGAGGCTAACAATCTCTCCCTGATTAAACTTCCTTTTTTCCTCGGGGAATTCCAAATCCAGCAATGTATCTACATAAGCCACCACATCTTCCTCGGTTTTTGGTTTCATTCGAGCCTCGATCAGAGGTATAAATACACTCTCTTGCTCCTGCATCAATTGGATAAGCTCCTTCCATTGATTCCTGAAAATGATCTTTTGAATAAATCTTGGGAAGAAGCTGAGATTAACAAATCGACCCATGGTTTGAATCCATCTTCGTTGTACATCTTGTATCTGTTTGACTTGAGGCTGATCTATCTTGTCCCCGAAGCACATCAGGACAAGAAGACAGAACACGGAATAACGAAAATGATCAATTAATGTAATCACTTGTGTGGCTTCAGAATCAGAACGGAGCTGTTGAATAAGGGTAGAGAGTACCCCGAGATCGGACATTAGAGTAGGACTTAGTGCGAGAAGGGTGGAGGTTAACTGATACAATGTTTCGACGGAGGCGGCGCCATGTTGGGCCATAAGGGGTGGTGGTGAGGTTAATTCGGTTACTGTGAATGGATACACTGGTCTGAGCAGCCTTTGGCCTGTCAGAGAATACAACACCTTGCTGAACTAAAGCTTGATAGGCTAATGAGTGGCTAGCAACAAATATGGAAGGACGACGAAATGCAATTCCAATTCCAATTCTCAAATTGATAATAGGACCATATTTAGTCTTGAGGTCCCTCGCGATGAGTTCTGTATCAGCATTAGCGCGTAGTAAGCTGCTAATCACAGAAAAAGCAGAGGGTCCTGGTGGAAATTTCTTCTGTTTATTGGATTTGAGGAAGAAATAGATGAAGAAAGTGAAGATGAGGATGATAATGAGGATAAGCCATGACTCCATTATTATTTCCAATTCTTCTCAACCAAACTTTTATACAAGTGCATTCACATAGCGATTCTCAAGCTCAATAATTAGAGACAACGACAACTCCATTTACATTTTTTTATGTTTAGGAAAGCTACACTTGAACCGTTGTGTTGCTGAAAAAGAGGAATAAAAATACTGATTCATGATACATTTCGTTTTTCGACCGTCAAACCGTTTAAGTTTGATCCAGAATTTATATATTTGTAAATTATGTTAAAAGTATTGTAAGTCACAATAATTGATAATTCAAAATATTTAAAAGATATATGAAAATTTATGATAAAAAAGATAGACTTATTTGAATTTCAAAATTTAAAATGTGTCACATGGACATTATTATAGAGGATGAATTACAAAGTTGTTTGGTGTATGTGAAAAATTAATATATGTTTTTTAGTAGTCTTAAGTCAGCCCCTTAAAGTTGTCCGCATATTTCACTTAGACACCTCAATTTATTTTTGTACCTATTGAACACCTTATATATTCAAAAATAGTCCCTGTTGGACACAAAATGATGATCCGACAAAAGAAGTGTATTCCACACTCTTTAAGCGCGTAGAGACATTAAAATTAACCTTTTTTCCTTTTCCTTTCCCACTTATACACTTAAATTAATAAATAAATAATAATAATAATAATTAATAAACAAAAAAAAAGAAAAAGGAAAAAACATCTCGTGCCAGATGAACTGTTCATCATCTCTCACCCTCTTCCATTCTTCTCGTGCTTTTTCCTTCTTCCTTTTCTATGATAATTTAATTAAAATCTCAAGTATTCCGGTAAAACTCTATTATTTATAATATTTCAGTGAAGTAATTGACTATTTTTTTCGTTTTTTTTTATTTTTATATTGTGATAAATAATTACAAGTGGAAAGAAGATGAAAGTACAATTAGAATGAAAGATAAATGAGGGATTAGCTTAGATGGACAATAATGATATATTATCGGCGCCGGTAGAAGTGATAAAATTCGATGAAGAAGAATTATGAAAGGGGTTGTGGCGCAGAGGCCCAGTGAAAAGAGAACGGAGAAGAAGAAGAAGCGTGGAAGTGATGGTTTACTGGCGGACGACGTAAATTAGTGGACAGGAAAATAAGTTACCACGGAGAAAAAGAAGAAGGGTGCGTGGGTGGGGTGGGTTAATATCAAAAATAATTTGTTGTTTTCTTACAATTGTTTTTTGATTATTTAAATAGAGTTATTTAAAAAATTAATCCAAATGCCACATGTCATAGTTTCTATGGTCCATTTGCTATGTATAAGCGTTTGAGATGCACGCATATTTTTCTTTTTATTGATTATCATTTTGTGTCAAATAGGTATAAATTTGTTAAGATTTAAGTGTTCAATAGGTATAAATCTAAATTGAGGTGTCTAAGTGAAATATGTGGACAACTTTAAGGGGCCGCATATGATAAGCCTTTTTAGTATTAAACTTTTCATTACAATTTCAAATCACCAAAAAAGATATCTATACATTAGTCTTTTTAAGATGTAAATTTTATAATTTTAAAGATAAATCATTATTAATTGTCTATTATAATAGATAAAGATTATCCGACAGTAAAATAATTGCATATGCTGACCGTATGTTTAATTATTTTTTTTTAAATTCTATTTCAAGTGTTTCAAATTACGAGTTCCATTATTTTCCATATGCTGGTATTCTTACAAGTATTTTGCAAACAACTTATGTATTCCAACTTCAAGAGAATTTTGAAATAATAGTTCAAAATTGCATTTTATCAACAATTCTCTTTTCAAACTTTAGCTTTTTAAAGTACATATAACATTTGCGTAAACGCCAAACTGACTAAAGTACAAAGGACAGCGCATGAAAATGCAGCCAAGTCAGAAGAAAAAAGACAAAAAATCTAATCTCATATTTTTTTCTGGGAATAAGGTAAACATCCCAGCCAAGCCAAATTTCTATATATGATACTTCCTCCGATTAAAAAAAAATGACTTATTTTTTTTAATTTATTGCAATAAGATGATTTTTTTCTTTTTCGATAATACTTTAATTTCAGTTTTTCATATGATATGTTTAAGACTATAAAATTAAAAAACATTTTGATATATTTGACATAACTTTAATTTAGAACCACAAAATTAAAAAAATCTTCTTTATTTTCTTAAACTTCTTGTGTCAAATTAAATCATTGTTTTTGAAACCGAGAGAGTAATAAAATATACTCACAAATAAACAAAAAAAATAAAAGTGCCACGTCGTCAATGTGTAGCATGGGATCCACACATGCAAACTTCCTATAACCTAACGGCGACACGTGTCCATTGGCACGTGAATTCCCCGTGCGACCCCGTCGAAACAGAGCATGTAGTACAAATTGACGTTGAAGGAAGGCACCGTTTGCTTCCTTTTTCATTGATTCTCTTCTTTTTCTTCAGAGATTCCAACACCCTTTTTTATTATTAGTACAAAGAGAGGGAGAAGAAGAAGAAAGGCGGCGTCTTGAAATTTTCAGTTTTTTTTTTTTTTTGTAAATTGTATTGAGTTTATTATGGAGAATGGGCATGTATCGTCTTCTTCAAGAAATGAGAGAACACCCAGAAATAATAATACGGAAATTTCAATAGCGACTGCGTCTTCAATGTTTCCTGGTTTCAGATTTTCTCCAACTGATGACGAACTCATATCGTATTACTTGAAGAAGAAACTTGAGGGCTCTGATAAGTGTGTTGAAGTTATTTCTGAGGTTGAAATTTGGAAACATGAACCTTGGGATTTAGCAGGTACCTTTTCTCTTCTTTCTTTTTTTCTTCATATTAACATGATTTGTGTGTGCTATATATGTATGTATATATATTATTATGATGGTGGTGGTGGAGGAGTCTTGATGAACACAGTTACCTGGTACTTGTCTTGGGTTAGGTCGAGGTATATATGTGCAAGTAGTTTAGAACACCACCATCATGATGGTGGTCGGAGTTATTCGGTACTTGACCTAGAGTTAGGTCAAGTTGAGATAGAGGGAAGTTGGTTTGAACACCGTCATTCAAATTATTTGTCCAAGTGAATCCATGGTACTTACGTGATCTAATATTAACCGTTGACATCCATTCTATGAAAAGGTTAAATGGTGCGGTTGGTTGAATGCTTAGTTATTTACAATATTGATAGGGATATTGGCATCCATGCTACCAAATGGTGGTGTATGTATATATGCACATACGTGTAGTGTACATGTATAAGTATATATTGTGATGGCAGTAGCCCAATTCGAAACATATGATATCGAGTAAAAGGCTTATGAGTGCATCATAAACTTGTTAATCTGGTAGTTATATGTTTTTCGAGATTTTGTTCAATAAGTTTGAAGTTTAAAGTAACTTCACAAATATTGGATTTTCTCTTAATTTTGATATTACATTTGTTTTGTTTCTCTTCCATTAGATAACTTTATTTTTGTAATGTGATTGTTTTCACAGTATATTCATACTAGATTCTTTCCCCCCCTTTTTTTGGTACCTTAAAACAGAGACAGTGATGGTCAAATATTCCTTTTTTTTATCTTTCTAAAAGGTGATGAATTCCTGATGAGACAAATAGGAAAGTATGCCCACACAAAGAAGAAAAGAAAGGAATAACCTCCTCTTCGAGAGTCGATTAATAAGATTCTTTCATGTGTCAACTTCTTCGAATCTTAGGGTGATTGATATAATTTCAAAGTGAAGAATCTCTTGTTTTGACAAAAAAAAGGAGCAATAAGGCAAAGAGTGCTTCTAAATGAAGTCATGTTATTAGGGTTAGAAATCTAAACTAAATAGATTTCTTGCTTGAACATATTGCTAGTCTTCCCCATTGTATCTCTTATATAGTGTGTGTATACATATATATATATATATATATATATATATATATATATATATATATTGTGAACCTTTCAGCTGCCATGGTTTCAATATTGCAACATCCTCTTTCTACTGAATACAGTCAAAGGAAAATTTTAAGTTGGTTATATGCCGTGATGTATCGATGGTTAGGATATGCAAAGCTAAGCATCTTAGTATGGTCGTCGCTATACAGTGTAAAATATAAGATTTTTACAGTTGTCAAATAGTTTATTCATTTTTAATTTTTTTTTATAAGGTGCTTGGAAATTATGAGAAGCATCACATTATGTTACCACCTTAAGCCCTATTCATTTGACTGTTTCTATTAGTTACTCTGTGAGTAGCAACTCATACGTACATACTTGTTCTATTAATTGATCAATCCGTATTCACATGTACCAGCTAAATCCGTCATTCAATCAGATAATGAATGGTTCTTCTTTTCTCCTCGTGGAAGGAAGTACCCGAACGGATCACAAAGTAAAAGGGCAACTGAATCTGGTTACTGGAAGGCCACAGGAAAAGAACGTAATGTGAAGTCTAGTTCGAATATCATTGGCACAAAGAGAACGCTGGTGTTCCACACTGGCCGGGCACCTAAAGGACAGAGGACACAATGGATAATGCATGAATATTGCATGATTGGGAACACTAATTATCAGGTAATTATGAGCTCTGACCTGACCCATAGGGACTGATCCTCCTCATGTGATGAACTCCCTATCTTGTCAGCAGAGGCGGACCCACCTTGTTCGGTGGGGGTGCACGTGCACCCGGCAACTTTTAATTTTTTTCCGTATATATATGTATAGATAGTCTATAAAACGATAGTATATTTAATGGTGCACCCCTATTATCAAAAGCCTTCTAGGTGCACTAGTCGAAGTCTTTGCTTTGACCCCCAACAATGTGGGTTCGAATCCCGTGATAGGTACCTTTTTTTGCCTTTAAAATCTGTTTTTTCTTAACAATTAACCTTTTTAAAAACGGTCTTTATTAACTACTCGTTTTTGCCACCTCATCTGGCCCACCCCTAACCTTACCCTTGAGTCACTCTTAGTGGTGCCCCCTATCTTTAAATTATGGGTTCGCCTCTACTTGTCAGCTGCAACATCAAATTCAAATCCTACTGTTAGTTGTTTGTTCCTTGTGTAAATATGCTGCTCTTATGAATTCTTATATACGTATCATCCTAAATTCCTAATTTTAGCATTGGTAGTTTCTTTTGTTATGTGATGCTGAATGGTTTGCTCAATTTTGGTTGAAAGAGAGAATAAAAAGAAGGAACGGTTTGGTCGATGTAACAGTCACTCATTAAAGCTCTGCAGCCTGCTCTTATGGTCTTACCAGCTATGCCAAGTGAAAAGTAACTCGAAGAAACAAATAGTTTTATTGGTGGTAGGCCACAACATAGCCATAGATACTATAATGTCTCATATGAGGGAAGAAACATGACGAGTTAACGTGTTGTCACATCCATTTGCTTACTGTTTAGAACAGAAATCAACAAAAAATAAATATATCTCACCTGGAATGTTCAACCGTATTGCGCGATGTTGTTTGAGTGGTGATATTATTCAAGATAGAAGATTCACTTGGAGCTGCTTCTTTTAATTCGTTAAACTTAAAATCTGGTGTGGATGTCTATACCAAAATTTTGTTTCTTGATCAATCTAATTCACCCCCCTGCAGAAGCCTTCACCAGGACTTGACGTGATCTGAGATAAATATTAACCGCCTTCCACAACTTTGGAGATTTTTATTGCGCCTATTGTATTTCAAGCTGTTTTTTCTCAATGAGATAATTACTTTGCTGCAATATGCCACTTGCTGAGAAAATGTCAATCATCTACATCAAGAAAGTGCTTTGATTGTTTGGTCTGCTGTGTTATACAGGATTCTATGGTTGTCTGCCGCCTCCGGAAGAATAGCGAGTTTCATTTAAATGACACCCCAAGAAATCAGAGGAATCAACTGGTTGCTACTGAAAGTGCAACTGCTCTGTCTGGAGCAGGACAATTGGGCAGCTTGGAATTGGTCAATGTCGGGGAATTCTGTTCAAAGGAAGGTAGTAGCAGTTTTCATTCCCACTCAGTTGAGCAGATTGACTCTGGATCAGAATCTGATAAACCAACTAAAGAGTTCTCTCAGCACGATTCCTCTGGCCACTTCAAGGTTTTGGTTTTACCGCCATTTTCTGTTGCTCATTTGTAAATGTGTCAAGCATACTTTCCATATTAAGCGTAACATATCTTGGTCCGTCTTTTGGTCTGCTGTATGGGTTCCAGGATTGTGATGTTGAAGAGGACTGGTTTGCTGATATAATGAAGGATGATATCATTAAGCTAGATGATTCTTCACTTAATCCCAGACCTATTTCCATGATCCCGGATAGGCCTGAATCCTCTGAAATATCAAATCACGAAACTCAAGCTGCGATGTCCTCTGTGGTTCCTTTCCAGGGCACCGCGAATCGAAGACTCAGACTAGTAAGAGAAATTGTAATGAAGTGTCGAGTAAAGGGATCCAAACCGTACAAAGCTATCAAGAAGAATAAAGTTGGAGTTGGCACGACTAGTTCAGCAAAATGGTTGAGAAACATGTTTTCAGTTAAATGGATGAGGCAATATGTGATACCTATATTTGTTGCTACCTTGATATTTCTGGTCATGCTTCTTAGTTTGTTGGGAGTCTCGCAGCAAGTAAAACAGCGTATGCATCTTCTTGTTTTGGCGAAGTTCATACCACACTGGTATGTTGTCTTAGTAATAAAGTATTCGGAGTGGAAATTAAAGAATGATTGGTTATGCGAAAAATGAACATGTACTGGCTGCTCTATATATATGTTTGAGCTTATTAAGTACCATTGTGTAACACAGATATACAAGGCAAATAGATTGTATAATAGTTGTAAAGGTTATGGTGGTGCTTGTAACAATATATAACCCATATATTTATATTGTGATCTATTTGGATGCATACCTGTATTCTGTTGAATTGCTGGGGACTCATGCCTTCCGTTATCGATTATTATCAACCTATAGTCAATAAATCAATGTCCTTTGTGGTCAATATTTCACCTACAGTTGATAATCAATCTCCTTTTTGATATTATCGATCTGTGTAAATGACTAAGTAGTCATTAATATACTACTGCAAGTTTCGAGTCGGAAGTAAAATTTATATATTTATATGAAAATCAAATCTTTTCGAGATTCATAGACAGAAAATCAAAATATTCATCGAGCATTAAAACCTATAATGGAGAAATGCAATTGTACAGCTATCTGTCACCGGCGGCTAGTCCGCTGCTGTGTCAGCTACCTCAGTTACCCATTTCATGTCTAGTCTTTTCCTTTTTTCATTCTTCAGCTCTTTCTCACTTGCCATTTTCGTGAAATCTGTGGCATTATCTTCTCACGCCATAATGATGACAAAGGAGAGGGGGAAAATCGGGTACATCCCAGCCAAAAAAAACACAAGTGAACTACTGTGATAGCTACTGGAGTTTCTTTCTGTGTGTATCCCATTTTGAAAAACAAAATGGAGCGAAATTATATTGGTAATGGCTTTCCTGCGTTCATCAAGGTTTATAGCCCCGAAACGTGCTATCTCAAACTGGTAATCTCTTCTTTTTCCTAAATGGCATAATACATAATCATGCGATTTAAAATCATATGTTCATACACTGATTCTGTCTTATCGTAGTGTTTATGTTGCATATTCTTTCACTGGGAATAAAACCAAGTTATGTTCCTTTAACTTTCTCTTTTTTTTCCTAGAAAATTCCGTCGGGCTTTCTTGAAATTTTCAACGGGGATATTCCAGTGATCTCTCTCCTTGAAGTTGAAGGTTCAGCGAGGAGATCTTGGAGGGTTGTTATAGAAAGGATTGAAGAGGACTTCTATTTCAAGGGTGGTTGGCCAAATTTTGTGCAGGATAATAACTTGGAGAGCGATAATTTTCTAAATTTTTCTTACGCTGGAAACTCGACTTTTTTTGTAAAAGTATATGGAAAGAATGGCTACTTGAAGCAGGAATTAAATGCTATCGAGGAGCTTGAATTGCATCCATTGGATGAAGTGAATCCTCATGGTAAGTTCCTTTGAAGATCTTTCAGGTTTGGTGCAATACACCAGTCTTTATGCATATAAAAAGTCTAGATCCAAAAATAGTAGTAACTCTAAAAAAGAAACCTGTGTGCAGATATACAAGTGGCATCTCCCTTACCTGAACAAGAATTTGATGGATCAGAAAATTGTGTGGTGTCGGTCACGTTATTTGAAATCGTCATGAAGAAATCTAAATTTTCGAAGATGTTGTTGGTAAGTTTATTTATTGCAATTTGCATTAATTCGTGAATGCATCCTATATATTCTCAAAAGTGTGTTAAAAAGGCAAAACAGTATGGAAAATTCCTGTCTGGTAGCTTTTGTTCTGTTGCATTTTTCAAAAACTGAATCAAGATATTCTCATGAGCTAGTTGTTGAAATTGTGACTTTGGAAATATAATTCTGTGCTGTAGTGCATCGCCTTGGATATTAAATTTTAGGGGAGTGTAATATCAGGGAATTTTTGAAAGATTCCTTAATAATATTTGACAGCGAGAAATATATTTTTCCTTCAAAAATTGAAATTTTTTCACTCATACTTCTGTTGTCTTTTTAATTTATACCTTTGATCACTTGGTTGTTGAATGTGTAATCTGAATACATACTTTATGCAGAATTTACCCTCTACATTTGGCAAAAAATACATGAAGAGGGGGCAAGTATTTGAGAAAATGGCTACTCTTCAGACTGATGGTAAAAGTTGGCCAGTTGTTGCTCGTAGTTCTGATAGACTCAAATTTCGAAAAGGGTGGCGCCAGTTTCTACAAGACAATGATTTGCATATAGGAGATGTTTTGCGTTTTGGGCTGATTGATGAGGAGAATTTTATACTGAAAGTTCTCATTAGGCGCAACCCAAGTCACCTTTAAGTATAATCTTAGAAATTGAGGCCATTCCCTTCGATTGTTAAGCTTACTATTGGAATTGAAGGTTAATGTATCAACAAGTTTAAATCAATGGATTTACATCATATGGTAAATGCTTTAACATAGTTTAACCACATCCTGGAGTTCCCTAGCCAGCACTGTAAAACTGCAAATCAACTCATTTCAATTTGAAACAAGTACTCAAGATCCAAATAGCCTTATATGATCAGGTGTCTGTTATTTTATCAAAAATATCTGTTTAAAGTTCGTACTGGAAGTTAGTATTGAATGACATTCCAAGTGAATATTAATGCTGGTGAAAGCATTGAAAATAAATGAGCAGTGTAACCTCAGAGACCATCTTGATTTCTCTGTTTTGAACAAAGGAGACTCCTTTTTCATGATCAACTATCTAGTTTATACTGACAATTCATGCAACATGTTCTACATTTTATTAAGTACTAACAATAAATTTGTAGAGAAGTTCGAGCAATCAAATTGTCACCTTAGAACCTTCATCTTGCATCTCAATTCACAGCTCCTTCTGCGGATGTCCTGTATTCCCAGGAATGATTTAAACTTCCATTGAGTGAGAAAGATGATACCAAGAAGAGTAACCTTACATAACAACTTTCAAGGTGAAGGAGATGACATATCTTGACTTGATGGTATTCTCTGATTTTCACACGGTAGAGGAGAAGGTAGTGGAGGCTCTACAAATGAAGGTGATGGTGACAGTGATGGCAAGTCTGGTGGCTGAGGTGAAGAAGGCGATGGTGATGGTGATATGCTTGGTGGAGAAGGCGATGCTGATGGTGCAGGTAGTGGTAGTGGGGATGGCAGTGGTGATGGTGGAGGCAAACAAATACAACAGTTGTTTTGTGGAGGGGTGGTAGGTGGTGGAGACGGTGGCGGTAATAGAGGCGATGGAGGTGACGGAGGTAATGCACATTTGAAAGTGGTACAATCAACTTCATTTGACAAAAATCTGTGGCAATCTAATGCAGATCTCTGCATTGGCCTACCTCTAAGACAATTCTGTTGATCAGCAAATGTATTCAAGTTTAGACAAGCTGGACTCTCTTCTGAAAAGTAGTTGTGCTCATAGACAAAATTCTCCAAATTTGGAAGTGTACATATGTTGCTGGAAATCTTTCCAGAAAACATATTATGACCCAAATTCAACTGCTCCAAGCTCATCATCCCTCCAATACTATCAGGTAAACTGCCCATCATTTCATTATAACTTATATCAAACACAGTCACATTCTTTAGCATCCCAATCTCATTTGGCAAACATGAATGAAACTTGTTATTTAAGAGAAGCAACTCGTTCAATCTAACCATTTTGCCTATACTAACAGGTACACATCCCACAAAGTTGTTGTTAGCCAAAACCATAACAGAAACCGGCGAATTCCCAAAGTTATCAGGCAACTCAAAAGAAAATTTGTTGTTGTTAATGAACAGAGCATCTAAATCCCTTTCAAAAAGTGTCTTTGGCAATGCACCTTCAAACTCATTGAACCTCAAATCAAGAAACTTCAAGTTAGGCATTTGAACAACCACATCAGGGAACTTTCCAACGAATCGATTATTACTAAGATCTAACTCAAAAAGCAGCTTCAAATTCAAGAAACTCTCAGGTATTGTACCACAAAACCTATTAGAATTTATATGAATCAATCCAATGTCAAATAGTAAACCTAATTCATGTGGAAGTTTACCAGCTATATCGCCATGATTGATATCGATACCAGAAACTGTAAGTTCAGATGGCTGATCAAGTGAAGGTGAACAAAAAACTCCAGTGTAATTACACACATTAGATCCTACCCAATTCTGTGTTATATTATGAGGATCAGAGAGAATTACTTCTTTCCAAGCTTGTAGCGCAATGTAAGCATTCTTTAACCTAAAATTCTCAATAGAAAGTGATGGATTGATGGCAAGAACATCACCATTGTAGGACAACAACTTTCTACTGTTACTTGTTTCAATTGCGATCCCACCGAAAGGATGGTCAGTATAATTAGATATTTGATTCGTGGTAGATGCAGCATTGAAGAGAATAAGGAAGATAATAGGATAGAATAATAATGTGTTTAAGCAAGAACTATGACCTGAAAAATGGTGCATGTTTTTCCCTATCTATTTTTTTTCCTCCCCTTTGTTGGGAAGTTTTGGGTAGCAAAAGTTTCTATATTGAGCTTTGTTTTCAGTAGTAAAGTAAAGAAATGAAGTAGGGTCTTGTTATTACTAGTTGTTTTGTCTATGAGATAAGTATTTGGATATTTAACTCCAAAACAAGAAAAAGTCTTTGATTAGTTAATTAGATGAGATTTTTCAGCTTCTTCTTAGTAATCGGAGTTCAGGTAAAACAGAAATTGAATTTGTTCCAGAATAAATTTTCCTTCAATCTATTGTTTTTGGAAAAAAAAGTTTTTGAAATGACAATGGGTGTGTTCGGGAGTTTATTACTTATTTCCTTGTGTTTGGTATGTAAGCGCATAAAATGTTATTCTTAAAGATTTGATATATAAACTATGAGAGCTGGAGATGACAAAATTATAAAATGTAAGTGAAATTTGTTTTTATTGCTTTTTAACTAGGTAAATTATTTTTCTCATTTAGAAGGAAAATGTTTTTTTAAAAAAAATATTAATCAAACATGAAAAAATTAAATATTTTCCTCAGACACACCCTTAGAATACGATCAATACATTATTAAAGTAGGAGACGTACTCATCATAACTTAATTTTTATTAGTAACACATGTTTATCAATTTATGTACATTATATTAAAGTTCATGTATTTGTTTATTTAATTAATATAAATGAAATTATAATCGTTGGTTGAGAATTAGCTAACACTTTAACTAGGATTGCTACTACCTTTAATTTAGGTATTGGAATATATATTATACAAAGAACATAGTGCGCAAAATTTTATTTTAACTCGTTCGTACTATATCAAAAAATAAGAAAATAATTGAAATACTGAAATAATAATGGAGAAAAAAATATTAGAATGCAGTATAAACGGGGGAGTTTTATTAATTGTTATAAAAAAAAATTGTGTTGCCAAATCACACAGAAAAAATAACAAAATAAAGAAAAAGTCTTTACTCGTTTTAGTTCAGTTTTTTCAGCGTAATGAGTTAGAAACTATCAGCAAGCCTTGCGGCAATTAGCAACAAATTTACGACAACCATATATCATTTATACTCTCCGTTATATTTTCGATCCACGGCATAACCCCGACGACCGCCGTTATATAAACCAAGAATATAGCCAATGGTATATTTGAGCCATTTCAGTTTTCACATGTATAATTTTCTTGCGGTTTCTTTAAGGGAAATTTTTCAAAATGTCAATATTTTAGCATTTAATAGGATCCCTTAGCCACACTTTTAATATTTATTAAAAATGTCAATATTTTAGTTTGTTATGTATTTGATTTATGTTTTTTTATTTGATTTAATTGAAAGAATACAATTATTTAATAACAGAAATGAGAATTTTAGGGGAGAAAATATTTTAAAAAAAAGAACATATCATTTAAAATTCTCATAAGTTACAAATTTAAAAATAAACGCATAGCACCCCTCCCTCTTCTTCATCAAATTCTACAAAATATCGATTATTAAATTTCCATTGATAATACTCAATTTCTGTTGAAGTGAATTCGATTAAATTCTATTTTTTTTGTTTGGGAAGAAAATTTTGAAATACAAATCAATTTAGAATACAAATTTGGAATACAAATCAGTTTAGAATATAACTTTTGTTTAAATCAAAAGTTAAAAATAAAAGTGAATAATGAATTTGATGAACAACTACGAAACGACTTTAGAATACAATTTTTGAATTACAAAATCCAGTTTAGAATACAATTTTTTTTGTTTAATCAAAAGTTAAAATGAAACTATATGAGTACAAATAATTGATATACAACATACAAAATACATTTATTTTGAATACAAATATAGTTGATAATTGAACTTGAACATAATTAACATACAAAATGAATGATTTGAATGCACATGAATAAAATATGTTTAAATAAATACAATATTACTGAAAAATACAATTAAAATATAGAGAATACAACATACATATTAGTATGAATACAAATTTAAGTAAGAATATATCATTTAATTCGCTTATAATTTCATTCAAATAAATGCAATGTTCTAAAAATATAATTGACATATGAAAAATACAACTGACAATACTAATATGAACACAAATTAAAATAATAGTGAGGTTAATAAAAATACAGACTCAAAAGAAAATTTACTAAATAAAGGTTTTTATATTGGAACACAAAAATACATAAAAGACTCAAAATATACAAATCAAAACTAAAAAATATTGATATGAACTTAATAAATACGAACCCAATAAGAAGTTATCCGATCAAATGATAATCTGATGCAAATCTTTTGTAGCATTCTTTTTCATTTTGAAAAAAAAAAAAAGAATCTGGACGAGAGAGAGAGAGGGGAATAAAAATAATGAATAGAGAGAAAGTGGGGTTGAAGGAGAGTGAAAATAGGATTTATTTTAGGAGGATAATTATAAACATATAATTTGCTATATACGAGAGAGAGATAAAAGTAAAATTAAAAAAAATATGAGAGAGAATATGTTGGATACACTTTATTTGCTAAAATATTAACATTTTAAATAATTATTTTAAAGTATAGATGCTTTTAATAATTATGTTAGGAATTTTGATTAGTTAGCTAATTTTCCCATCAACGTCAAAGTGCAAGGAACTAATCAAATACACCATATATAGAAGAAACCTAGAAAAAGTTAAAATTAAACGGAAAATAATTACCTACATAAGTCTAGGGTATTTGATTGACTTTAGAAATTCCATATACACCACATAAATTAAAATAAAGAGAGTAATATATATTGGGCCTATGCTGGCACCGACTCTGAATCTACTATATAATAAAACTTATACATGTAATATGAAGTTTCCATGTATATTTTGCATATTGTTATGCAGAATACAAAAGCATATAATGTTGCTACAATTTCTACAAGTATGTCATAACAAAAAAAAAATTGGAAAATAGAGGTGTGTTGAGAAGAGATTGTACATCTCTATTGACCAGGATATCTTGTCAAAAAATAAATTTGTACACATGGAGAGTTGCTCCAAACATTATTATGTGCCCTTAATATTTCCAGTGCTTTTTTCCTTAAACTTGCTTCACAATTTGCTTGAATCACCATGCATAACTTTGTCACAGCCCCAACTCTTAACATTTCCATCAACACTTGTTTTGTAGCTGAAAACTTAGCAATTAATCCAAGAATTTGAATTGTACTTTCATCTGTTGCTGAAGAAATCCTAAGTATCTTTTTAGAAACAATTGCAATTCCAGCTGCATGTTTTAGTAATTCTGCTCTCCCATCAGCTAAACTACACAAATGTGACAAAAGAGAAAAAACTAATTCACTTACCCTTTTCTCATTGTTGCTTAATTCGAGCTCAATTAGCTCGAAAATAGCCCCTAATTCGATCATTTCCAGCCTGTTTCGTCCCCTTGGACAGGTATCTATTAGAACATGTAACGCTGCTTTTGTTGCTTGTTGAGAAGTGTATTTTACATTGTTTTTCCTCAAAGTATTCAACATTTGTTGGAAAAATTCAGGTGTTAGACTCGATAAAAGATTTGTACTTGAAACTGAGATCACATTTTTCAGGACCAACATTGCATGAGTCTTGATTGATGCTACAACTTGATAACTGTTGTTGTTGCACATTTCGTGACTCTTCAAAATCCATAAAATAGCTTCAATTAGATCATGATTATCCTTAACAAGTTGTTTGTTTTCATGTGTTGGTCTCCAAACAAGATGGAAAATCCTTAAAGCTTCTTCAATTCCCATAATTAATTCCCCTTCTTTAAAAATCCTCAATATAAATAAAACCATAGCCTTAATTGCACCAACTTCATCTAAACACTTGCTATTTTCCTCATTCTCACTTATCATAGTCACCATTTTCCTTAAAGCTTCTAAATAAAGATCGCGATTTTTCACCTGACGAATTAGCCTGATGACATGTGATTTATTGAGAGGATATTTAGGCGATGGAATTTGCTCAATCCCTTTCTCAGCATTGCATATAGTCCACGATCGAATAAATTTGCCTAGCATATGGTTTGGTGTTAACAACGCGGTGTCTCTAGACAAAATTTGCTTTGTCACGGGACATGTAGATGTATTTTCCTCCGCCATCAACAACCATGTTTCAATATTTTCCCTATCATATGTAATTCCAGTAACTGTTGTAACTGGATCTTTCATAATTTGGAGTGATATTGGACACAAAAAATATTTGGGTATTTCTACTTCTTCCATATTTTTTTCTATATGATGAAAAAAATAAACAAGAAGAATCTAACAATATAGAATATGAGGGGGATTTTTTGAATGAAATTAAAGGTGGTAAAAGAAAGTGGCTAAATATTTATAGATCGAGTTTGAATGGAATAAGCAAAGGAAGATATTCTTAATTATTGTTATATTTTTTTATTTTTTCATTTGATTTTTTTGTTTTTTGGTCAAAGATTGAATTAGAAGGAGTCGGTCAACCCACGTGTAGCAATTGAGAAATAGGATATATATTTTGTGTTTGACTTTGTAATAATTTTCCACATTCCAGACAAGTCATAGTGGCCAGTGGGGCTAATAGACAAGTAGAAACCAGTAGTGGACGTAGATTTTTAAAATTGAATTCTCTTTGTGCAAAGCGGAACCATAATTTAAATTTTATGTGTTTGATCTTTATTTTTAGTTTTTGTTTGGTCATATATTTTAAAAATTGTGTTTCCAATATGAATTTTACTTGAAACTTTTAAATTTTTGCGAATAAAAGTTCAAAATACTTATCTGAGCCAGCTTTTTGGAATTTGTTTGGATTGATTTTTAACTAATAATTTATAAAAGTTAAAACTCATACATTAAGAATTCTAACGTACATTAGTGATGGTAATAGGTAAAACAACAAATTTGTATATTTTGTAGAATGGTTTACCAGAGTTGGAAGGTCAGATTCAAAATTGGTTATTAGCTTAACCTGTGCCTCACGTTAATATCCAAATACATGGTGCATGCATGCACTAAAAGAAAATCCATTTTTCTTAGACGACTTAATGCATGCATTTAGCCCTTAATTATTCATCTTATGATTAATAAGAAGAAATAAAACAACCTTTATTTTTGAGATGATATATATATATTCGGATATTATGATTTAAGTTTACATCCAAATTGAACCAGCCAATAAGCGCCTGACAATTTTTTGGATAACACAAATTCTATCAGTTTAAGAGTAAATTATTTTTTCGCGCGAGTTTTTAATATTTCGAGTCTTATCGGACTTCAGATGTATGTATCTTGCCAAATACATGATCGAATTTAGGTGTAATTTGTTTTAGATATAGTATCCAAATGGATTCGCATGTGTCTTAATTATACACCTTTTAATAATAAAAAAAATTAACGGGTCAGAGAAGAGCGTGGAATGTAATAACGGAGGGACTCCGGCGCTCGTCGGACTAGAAATATACTCCTATTATTTTCACATAATTCCAATAATAATTAATTATTCAAATTCACGATCGACTTAATTAATTTAATTATAAACTATTCAAGTAACTAGACAAAACTCTAAGACCCAAAGGTTTACCTAGCTAGTGATAATGTGACCTTTTGAATATTTATATGAGTTATACCTTCAATACAAAGATATCGTATAAAATTAAAAATTAACATCATGATCGATATAGAGTTGACCTTCAGCAATATATTACTACTATTTTATTGTAAACATGACATAAAATAATAAACTTTTATACAATCGATTAAAAAGATTAAATTTCATTGATAACGTAAAAATGATCGCATAATTGGTAAATACTACTCCCTCCATCTCAGTTAGCGCCACGTTCAAATTTTAAGAACCTAACGAATTTATTTTTTACTACAATTTTGAATTGTCAATTATTCTGAATTATAATATATACTTTTTTTTCCACAGTTTTCTTAATTATTCCAAATTCATAATCAAAATTAGAAAATTTAATTCTCAAAATTTTATCGGTATCATATAAATTTGGGACAGAGGAATAGTATTTATGAAATGTATAATTTAAAAAATCACCTAGAAGTATTCCACATCCATAAAATAGTACTCTAATCCTAGTCAAGGAATCATTTAATTGTATTCTTTAATTTGTAGCAAAATATGATAGGTATACTATGGCTGCTCTTGAATAAATCGTGATTTATTAAATTGTTTTTTCTTTGGTCATGCACTTATTTATTAGACGACGTGATTCAAAATTTGTCCCAACTATTTTTGTAAACGTAACTAAGTACATTAATTGTATTGTTTTTTTTTCTCCCTTTTCTAAGAAGTGAATAAATATGGTTGAAAAAAAAAAAGAATATATATGGTTGAAATTTAGTATTGCTTTCATCAGTTATCAATAAGTTAATTAAAAACTGAAAATATATTGATAAGTCTACTCCAACTTATGTGTTGCATTGTAATTATTTTAATACTATTAATATTGTTTGAAACGTCACTAGGTGTTTCATATACTCATAATACATAGTAATATATTACATTGAATATATTTTTTTGGGTGAAGTCAATAGTTTATATAGTTTCAAAAGTTTAACAATTCAATTCAAAACATGATTTGTACCCAAAAAAAAAAAAAGAATATGTGAAGAAACTTTGACATTTTGAAGTAGTTAAATGAACCAATTTGTGGTTGAAACAAAATGTGTAGAGATAAAGTTCCACTCATAGTTATGTGAATTAGTAAAACTCGCCATACATTGAATCAAATTTTTGAGAAGGTGAGGGAGGGAGCAGTATAATGACCAAATTAAGGGGCAAGTATAATGTTTCACACTTGTGTCAATTGATCGATTGGTAATATAAGGTATCATTTTGAGTCTCCATAGGAATTGTGGTAGTTAATAGAATTTCAAGAGTATAAAAGGAATTTTATAGACTCTGAAAAATGTGGTACTGATCATTTTTACTTTAATATTGGGTGCCACCTCCTAGTTGAGTTTTGACTTGACTTGGTATAAAAGGAGATCACAGGCCCCACAATAAGCAACAAATAATAATTCACAACTCCACCAGGCACCGACCGGGTATGGTGCCCACTCTCATCTCGCACCAACTCTAACATATTATGATTAAGTAAAAGAACTTTGTATTCAAACACATGACATGCGGGTATGTTTTTACCCATTTTACGCCAAAACAAATAATACAATATTGACAACACAGGGTATACACCAGAAACTGGAATATTAAATATGGATTGGCTCATTTCTGTAGAGCTATACAAGCCATGAGTGCAGTACTTTTAACCAATCAAGAATCATTTAATCATATGTTCAAGATATGCAGAACTCAAAAAGTAAGGTTGGTTAATGCATAGTTGCATACTGAAGAACAAATGAAATATTTAGAGAGCTTGAATAAATGAATCTTAGTTGTCATCATCACCCCAAGCATCATTCTTCAGTTTTTGTCTTGAAACTATCCGGTTCTTCCTGGCTTCCTCCTGTCTCCTATATTCTCTGGACCCAAAGTCCGTAGAAGGCAACTTTATACCCATACTTTGAGCAATCAGCCTCTGGGCGGTTCTAGCTGATGTCTGAGGTCTTCTACGAGGACGCTCCAGATCTACAATAAACATTTAACAAGTACCATAAACAATCCACAAACTAATTTTGCTGTAATAGAAAGGGAAAGTACATCTGACATTTGAAAACGTGACTGAGAACATTATTATAGATTGTCATATAACTTGGCTTGGTTTCTGCTATTATTCATGCTCCTGAAGTGAAAGATGATACAGAGCTAAGTGTTACCTCTTGGTGGAATTGAGCTCAAAAGTTCATCCTCCTCACACAATACCCTCACTGTAAATGGACAATGTATCGAGTTGCTGGCCTCTAATGCTGCATCACAAAATAAGAGTTAGCTGAATTATAGTTGCAAGCACTAAATATGTCCTTGAAAACAAGTGTAAAATGCCACCATTTGGCAATATAACAAGTTAGCAAGACAAAACAATTGAAAGCAAAGACCTCACGACATGACTTCAATAAGTGCATCGAAGTAGAAAAGGTGCAAAGCTTACAAAAGGAGAATTGCTCAAGTAAGAATATGCAAAAGAACTGCTATTCAATCACCTAGCAGATCTGTTGCTTTTCATTTTTAATAATCAAACAAGAAGTATCTAGTAGAACATTTGTTAAGGCTACATCTATAAAGAGCGTAGGGATTCAACATTTTTCTAAGTTATTATTTCTCCATCTATGCAATCTATGCCTCCACACATATCCCCAACCTGCGGGCAGAAGCTTTTCAACCAGAGAATAAACAGGAGCTGAAGCATTCTAATACATAACCTCCTTCATTTAAGGGGAAACCACTACTAATAGAGAAGCAATTTCCTCCCTTTGGAGACTCATTCTCGAACCTCCCGGCCTCCACCAGATGGAAATTCTGAAAGGTATACATCATAATGGTGTCCCACACTTCAATTTTGTTTGGGACTTCCGATGCAAATAGCACAATAAGCTTACCGCTGTACCTCTTCCCTGCTTGGGACATAACTGGACCTGCCCATGAGGCATTGGCCCCCAAACTGAATATGGACAAAATGATCTCGAATCTACATGCTTCCATAGTTTTGGAGTAGTCTCTTCAATGCCATCTTCTGACTGCGACTTTAGAGCTGCTACCTGAGTGCAACTGACGGGAGGCGACACAATTTTATTTTTATTGAAAATGGTAATTGTAATCTTCAGCATTAAGGACATGCTGGGAAACCTCCAAAAGCTTGCAAAATGAGAGTAAACAATGTATACTCACGGGAGGCGACAAGAGTTTCTATTCCATCTGTCATTATTTCCATCCAATGAACCTCTCCAATTTCATCATTACATTTGACCAACCTATGTCCGTATAAGGTTCTGTGAGAACTATGTCATCCTTATTCCTACTTTTGAATGATTCCAGACCCAAGATCTCCTCGTCTCACAATGTTCAATCACTTCAAAAGATTTCCACCAGAAAGGCTTCTCCTGAAGAGGCTTAGGATTCAAAAGTTAATATATCAAGCATGACAAGATTCTAAAGGCATTCTTGCAGAAGCCCTATAATCCCGAGACGAGCACATTTTAGCAACTCGGATCAGAAAACATTCATCAACGACAGGTTCTTGTCGTCTTAGAAGTAAAGTAATTAGTTCCCTTCGTATTTGAAAGAAAATCCTTACCTTTCAGTCTTTAACTCAAAATCTGAAGATTAACTTCTCTTTTTGGATTAGTGCATTTATGCTGAACCAAATTTTGGCTGAAATTGAAATTTTGCTTCTTATGAAATTTCTTTGCTGCATAATTAAGCTAACACCTTTCTTACATAATAACTAGAAGAATGGAACTCCATTTTGTAGTATAGGCTAAAAAAAATAAAATCAACCATAATGTCCATCTCCTCTGGCCTTGCTATTTCAGTCTAAACCAAAGGACTCCCATACTTTATCTGGGATATATTAAACCTGACCTTTGATGTCCAACAGACATGTTCATCTATGGAGAAAAGCTAAGCAAAATCCAAGTCATCGCTAGTGTAAAAGAATGATGATTTAATGGAATTCATCTGCCTGAGAAACTCGGACATACTAGTTCTCAACTTCGCTGTTAACGATCAGGATAAACCTAGGTTAATCATTCTGTTTATAATAGAACCAAAACACCCTTGACGTAAAGGAAAGGTCAAGGGAGCGTGGTGAGTCATTAAAAGCTATGCTAATGGAAGGAAGCAATTTTAATTTCAAATTACAGACAAAAAGAAAGAACCAAATTACCAAGGGCTGGTGTTCTGAACACTGCAAGTGCAACTGTATCATTGACCCAGCGAATTGCTACATCGTCTTTAAATTTCTCCAACAGTTTCTCTAGGTCATTTGTTTTAGTGCTCGGCGGGAAATCAGCCAGAACCAAGACGTGGCGTGTTCCATAGTTTACTGGAATTTACAAAAACAGAAGAAATGTGAGAGAAAAACAGTCAGCCACTAAATGAAGAGTCGGGGGGAGAAACTCAAAATGAGCATGTTCTCATGCACAAAATGGAAATTATTTCAGCAGAAACGAGCGAGGACAACTTAAGAGATATTTATGACATCATATGCACTCGACCTATTATTATAAGTGGCTAATAGTTCTAATATTAGGTGCTTACATTTGTACCTAGTACCTAACAAATATTCCTAAGTTACACCCAAGTTTATTATGCCCATGAGACATGCTAAACTAATTTTATTGCATCATTGGCATTTTGTGCATGCGCGAAAAAGGCCAATACAAACCACTAGATCACAATATGTCAAAACAATGAGGAATAAATGACAGATTGGATTGCTTACTGCAACATTTTGAAACATATACAAGTATAACATTTGGGTTAACCATGAAAAAATTGTAGATAACTAGGAATATATTCATAACCAAATCAGTGACATGATAACAGCTGATGATCAAATAATGCCATGCTTGAAAAGAATGCAGTCATACAATTTTTTGTATCTGAGCTCCCTTCTGGAGTACCGGAAGCAGTTTCATCTTCAATGTCATCAACGGCAGGCTTATCAGACTGCTGATCGCTGTAGAGACTCTGCTTCTGATAGGAGAATGTACCCCTTCCACGTCGCTTGGGGGCTTGAACTTTCGAATCTTGCAAAGAAATTTTAGACACTTCTGGCAAGTGTTGTGGGGAAAGTAATTCATCTGGAGCACGATCAGCAATAGCTTCCCAATCTGTATTCACCAAAAGATTATGTTTTAATAAGGTATTCACCTCAAGGTTATAACTTCAAAATTCATTGATCTTAGGGATCCTAGATATATATCAAACTTTAAAGAGGTAATTAAGGATACATTAATTAGGGGTCAGTAATGGGCAATACGGAAGGTCATAAAATCAGCTTCCTGTACAAATAGACGCTGAACCCAGTTTTTTGGCCTTACCCAGTTGATCACAAACTTCACAAGTGAAACAAACTTGTCGAATGTGCGCAAAGCTTAATGCAACATGTTTCTCATACTAACATGGAGGAGTGGAACCAATATAGTACGAGGCCAGGTTTGACAAATGTTAGAAATCAACATTGTTCTCAAGTGGACAAACAATAGTATGTGTGTATCATACATAAAGCAAGCAATTCCCTCCTCTCCTCACCTCTTCAACCCATTTCCCTACACAGCACCCCCACCCTCACCCAATGCACTTAAAATTTTCATGCTCAACAAAGATCATTGGCTACACAAAACATAATAGGATAAGTTAACGGAGGAGATGTTATAGCCTCGTAGATGTGGGGGTATTACCATCATCCTCATCATTCTGTGAGGTATCAATTTGCAAACTGGCATGATCCTTGTTATCACCTGAAAAATGAAGCAAGGCTTATAAGTCTGAGAACAACAATATAGAAAAAGAAAGAAAATTGGCATGGAGGTAGTAATGTTTTCTATAGAAAATATTTTTCTGTGGAAATGTTTTACTTGAAAAATCATTTTCTGGACAATTATTCAATGATTAGTTATAAGATTATATGATATATAGTGATTGTACAAGATGTAGCATAAAGTTATTTAAAGTTTTAAAAGTTGACAACAATGACTACTATATGGAATAAGAGTTGGGATATCTGTTACGCATGAAGTCGGTTTTCTCCTTTTGATACATGTCAAGTTAATCAAATATTTGAAGTTTATCTTTAGACTGATGAAATAAAAAATCATGAATCTAGACAAAGGACAAAGAAGAACACTAAGTACACGTAAGAGCCTCACTTTGTGAAACCCGACTACCTGAAATGCCATCACCAGTTGACTCCTTGGTAGCATTTACATCCCTGAAAGGGAAAAAACAATGGATAAGCTAATGATTACACCTGATCAAAACCAAGACTAACCAAAGAAATTGTATAAAAACGCCAGCCAATTGGATGAAAACCACAAAGTTGGAAGTACAGCAAAATTATCACACATAAAAACTACATTCAAGCAATGAAAGTTCACAATTTATCACCATTTTCTCCTATTTTATTGGCAGACAAACAGCTAAAGGGTGGGATAATAGGAAAAGATAGAAACCACAATTCCCCCAATCATTGCCA
This sequence comes from Solanum etuberosum, assembly GCA_029582245.1. Classification (NCBI taxonomy): domain Eukaryota; kingdom Viridiplantae; phylum Streptophyta; class Magnoliopsida; order Solanales; family Solanaceae; genus Solanum; species Solanum etuberosum. Next base: position 38,685 of record JAJONR010003828.1, read on the forward strand.
CCTTAATTCAAGTAAAAAGGAAATCGGGTAAAATTCTGCTCTTTGTTAAAAACCACCATTCATATCAAATAAACTCAAGAAATACAACTATATCCAATTTACAAGTCGCTCAAACAACAGAAAAGGGGGAAATCGGGTTCAGACCTATTTTCTTGCTGCTGTTTAATGAGAAATGCCTTAGAGCGCGTCTGGTCAGCTCGCAAAGATAAGCCTTGAGTGGAGTAGAGCTTTGATAATTCCAGTAGAGCAGTAGATAGACGAAGCTGGGAATTTGACGAGTTTTGGGACTCATATTCTAGCTTTGCGACTAATTCTTCTAACAAAGAAATGGCTCCATTGATTTCTCCGGCATCGACGAGATCCTCTACCTTCTCCGACCAGTTTGTGTCGCTGTCCATGCCGGAAAATCGGAAATGCAATATTGGGTTTTACAGTAGGATTTTAATGGAAGATTTTCAGAGAATATAGCACAGAGAAATTGCATAGGCTTTCCAGAAAGTTTTTTTTTTTTTTTTTTTTTTGTACCTTTACCCTTTATATATGTTCTTTCTTACTAGTGTATACCTAAATGAAAATCTTTTTTTCTTTTGGGTAAAATTTGTAAACAATTATTTACTAAGGGCCGGTTATCATGATATGATATCATAATATGGAATTATGAGATAAAATTGAAGTTTTGTTTGGATATGCGATATGAAATTTTTGTGTTGTATATTTTCTCATAAACATAAAAATCACATAAGTTGTAAAACTATTAAAATAGTCTCAATTGTTTATTCAATCTTACCAAATAAACAAAAATTTATAAAATCGCATAATAAATTATTACAAAGCTATTTGTTCTCCACTTAAGTAACTGTTTCATCTAACTTTAATTCAATAAAAAAAATTGAACATTAATTGTAGTGTACTAGTCTTTAATATAATCCTCCCACATAGTACGGACAATTTCCTCACGTTGAACTTGCATTTTTTCGATCATGTGACCGAGAAGACGAACCAACATTGTTACTTTGAGTTGTAATAAATACAAAACGGTAGAAGTAATAAATTAGGTTTTGGAGTAAATGAAGCGAACAAATTTATTATTCAACAATCGGTTGGTGTAAGTTAAAGTGACTATATGTGGTGAGAATAATAAATTTTAAAAATTAATGATGTGATTATAAATTTTATCTACATATAAAATAAATGGTTAGGTAGATATAAATGTGGGGTTATTTTAACAAAATATAAACATATTTAACAAAATAAATATATTAGAGGATTAAACGGGCCAAAAGAAGCCCATTATAAACCCACCCAGACCGGCACATATTCTTGTCCAGAGTCGGCCCATTAGAATATCTTCCTTAGGGATAAACATTATTTAGGTGGATTTTGTTTGTGATAACATATAGTTTTATATGGATATATGGTAAATACATAAGTTATTAGATAATTAAAATTTCTAATTGCGATAATAGCGTGGAGCAAAAATCACGTGTTCATTCGATGAATATGTTGCTTGTCAATTATCATGATAGTAGAAAAGGATTATAAGGATTTAAAATGACAAAATATGTCCATCAAAAGTACATAATAATAAACTTTATACGAAGATTATAAGATAGTTTCAACGTATATAATAATAATGTTGTTAAGATTATTATTTTTTATGGTATTTTTATCATAGCTTTTACTTTGAATTTTTCTTATAACTTTTTTTATTACTTTTTATTCTTAAATTGTGGGTCTATTGGAAACAACTATTCTACCTCTCATAAGATTGGAGTAAGATTTGTGTACACTACATCCTTTCTATTGAAATCACACCGGGTATGTTAAGGTGCATAATAAATAAACTTTCTAGAAATGGTGATAGGATCCAAACAGCCATGCTTTGCCATCAACTTTTCCACTGCGATGCCTTTTTTTTTTTCAAGGTTTGACTGTTTGTCAACATTATATATGTTTATACAAACCATTTATGCAGTTCAAACTTTATACAGTACATATAATTAGGAACGCATAATCTAAATGAAAATAACAAGTATATGTTAGACACCTAGAGACGATGTCTTTGATTATATATATATGTGTGTGTGTTAGACACAACACACAAATAAAAGTCTCGAGAGACACACATACATGAGTACATTACGCATCACCATATATATCCTCATAGCTATTGAAAAAGTTTATACTAATTTGAGCAAAATACTTCGTCCATTTCATTTTTTATAGATTAGGTATGACCTATGAGGTTTAAGAAAACAAAAAAAAGACTTCTAGTATATGACAAAGTATCATCTTAACCGATGACTTTTAAAATATCATTACTTCTCTATGGCTACAAAACTTATGATTAAGCATGTCATCAATGATACATGTAAAGTTTATAATTACTATTATATGGATTTCAAATCTTAAAAAAATATCATTTCTTTTTAAATAGACTAGAAGTGAAGAAGTATCTTTGTACAATGAAACAAAGCCAAGTATTTGGTTTCAAATGCTAGCAAGCTAGTCGAGAACAAATTGAAGAGACAATCGTCTTAGCTAGGAAACGATAGTACATACGATAGTCGATATAATAATTAAATTGTGAGATGTAATTTTCTCTACAACCATAATTTGCTTCTTCTCTAACAAATCCTCTCATCTCTTTTAGAAATCATAAGGATATGACTTTACCATAACAACTCTATTATTAAGCTCTGTAGGGTTCCATCTAGCATTATTAAAATTGGCTTGTCTTAATTAATTAGGCACGCAATCTAATCAAAATTATGGTATTAGGCATGCAATCTAATCAAAATTAAAGTATTAGGCACACAATCTAATCAAAATTAAGGTGTACTTTTGCTAATCTAATAATGATAGCACAAAATTCAAATAAAATTGCAATTACAAGGAATGGAAACATAATTTAGAGACTAGCTAGTAGGTACAAAATATTTCAAATTATATGCAAATTGAGAGGAACAATATCACAACTTCACAACATATACTATAGCTAGTTTCCATATTAACTTAAAATAGTACTCCAAGCAAGCTATTTAAACCCAAAAAGAAAAGAAAAATACTAGTTGTACGTATCAATCTTCTCAGGGAACTGGAAGTATAACCTATACTAAGTAGGACTCTATCTATACACTAAAGCACAAAATCTCTTCTTTTCTATACTATAAAAAAAAGAAGTTTATATACTAGAAAGTGTGCTTTAAAATTTTGTTACTTTTGTCTCCACTTGTTTTCTCCTATGATAGGTTGTATCAAATTGGGTCCTCCGACTTGGGCCAGAAGGCCTCACACAATATAAGAGTATCCCTAACTTCCTTTTATCTTTTCAGCTATCAATACGAGACTTTCTGGTATTCATGTTCCAAGATTACCTGTAACAAAATCTGGTAATAGTTGAGTCGGAAATCGCTTATTCCCACTCTGAAATTCAATGTTTTCATATCCCATTCTATTGTAATGACTTCCCATTTCAGGCCTACTTCCCAACTCATTAGAAAGGTAATTTTGTTGGTTCACCGGCATGGCTAGGTTTTCAGAAGGAGGAAGTCCTAAAGTAAGAGAGACACCATTATTTCCATGAAAATTCGCGGTCATTTGTTGATCATGAGGATCAAACCTTCCAAAATCTCCCATCGCGTATGCTGCCATTAAAGGATTAGTAAACCCTTTGTTTGATGATTCTCTAGCTTTGGCTTCCATGTCAACCAATGAAAGAATACTACTTGGAGAAAACTTCTGCATGTCATTTCTTGGCTTTTTCGCGTTGTTTTCAATATGATCAACAGTATTAGTAGTAGTAGTATTTTCCATGTTGAATGAACCAAGGAAGGAGAAATTGTGAGCATGATGAAGTGAAGCTCCTGCAGTAGGGGAAGTTGAAATAGTTGAGGTAGAAATTTCTGCTTGAGTAGTAGTAGTACCATCTTGTAATAAGCTGCTAGTAATAATTGGTTGTTTCTCTTCATTTGGAGCACTTATATTCGTCTCTTTGTTTTTGTTATCTCCTGAAGTAGTACTGTTTTGTTCTTGATTCTTCACTTCTTCCAAGTACATTTCTTCAACCATTGGCTTCCATAATCGAACTCGAGCATTTATGAACCAGTTAGAGACCTGCATTTTCATATATTAAGGATTTTTTTTATAAAGAAAAGAAAGGAATTAATCCAAGAATTCAAGTAAAATGTGTGTCTAAGAACCTGGCTCCTTGTTAGCCCCGTTTGCTTAGCAAGCATGATTTTGTCTGAATCCTTGGGGTAACTGCAATATAAAAATATATTAAGAAAAAATATTTTTATAGTTAAAAACATACTCCTATATATTAGAGAACTAGAATGGGAGAATTCAGAATTTAGAATAATAATGTGATGCACATATTTTAATTTTATTGTGTATATGCATTCGTAGTTTGAGTTAAAAGTAAGTGTGTTTTTAACCCTCCAAACGAAAGTTTCAAAATAACTGGACTTTAAGTTGTTCCTAATGGACATGTTAAAACCTTAAAAGACACTTAAAATATAGGACGAAAGGCAATTTTCTATCTACAAGTAGATATTTTTCACACTGTCAATGTATACTGAAGTTAAATTTATAGTTTAGGAGTACTCACGGATGAAGAAAATGCTCGAAAAGCCAAGCACGAAGGACAGAGACAGCTCTTTCAGGTAAACCTCTTTGGGGTCTCCAAGCATTTGGTTGCATCATTCCTAGCTGTTGCAGCGCGCGTTGTTGCCTTAGATGATTGTCCACAAATTTGAGTCTTGAGCCTTCGATTTTTCCTCCTAAGCCTTCCTCTTCACCTAAACTCTTGCTCGTCGCCTTTACTTGCTCAGCAATTGCATCCTTTAGGCATCTGAATTGCTTCGAAATTGCATGCAAAGCTAATTGAGTGTATGATTTGGCTGAACCAATTCCTGCTACTTGCTCAAATGATGATACAATTATTTGCATTTGGTGATGGTACTGTCTGTACCTTTGCTCCACCTGAACAAAAAAAAAAGTAATATTAAACATTTACCAATCTGTCGTTTTACAACATGAAGTTATCTTATGTTGGCTACTATTGAAATTAAAGAATTTTATTTCGATCATATATTACAAGTGAGAAATAAATTACTTGTATATTTTGTAAACCATCGAATTTTTTAGAGTCATTAGATCGAGGACACATACATTATGCGTCGCGTAAAAAAGGTGAATAAGAGATAGTGGTTTGAATTTTGGTGCAGCAGAAGACATTTTAGGTTCGTAGATAGTTTTGGTGTATTATCTTTATAGCTTTAGTTGGACCCGCAGAAGAAAATTTAAGAGCCACACATTGTCAGTTTGTTTTAATGTCAACAGAAACCGCAACGTACGTGATTGGTCTCTTGTTGGAAACTCTTGTTCTTCAACTAATTAACAAAACCTGTACATTTCATCTACCAACTACTATTGTTGCAAACATATATAAATCAATAGTTTCATCCATTCAATTTTTTATGTGAAAAAGTTAATATAAAAAAAAAATTACAGTTTTGAATCATTAGAAAATAAAATTATAAATATATGTCGGCCGGAACTAGAGTTTTAGTTACGAATTCAGTAAAATCATATATTTATGTTAAGAATCCAAAATCTATAGACTCAAAATTTTGGATGGTACCTCTTCAAGCATGGCAAGAAGCTTGGCTTTTTTCATTTGAAGTTCTTGTCTTTGAGCAGTTGTAAGCTCAACAGCAACTTCATTTTTCTGCCTGCTGCTACTTTCACCACCACCACCAGAACTATTAGTGTTGACATCACTAGCCAAAGGCATTGATTCTTTATTCATTGAATTTTCCTTCTTTTGATCATCTCCTTTGATGCTTTTTCCAACAATATTAACAACTTCATCAAGAAGCTCTTGTGCAGCTTTCAGATACTTAGAGCCTAAAACCATGTTGCTAGAACTTCCATCTAATGTTCCTCTAATAGTAACATTATTTGTCCTTGGTGATGATGATGAAATATTGTTATTGAAACTAATTTGTTGTTGTTGCTGAGGAGAAAGGCTTAGTGATAGACCGCCTTGCTGTTGTTGCTGCTGTCGATGTTGTGGTGTCGGAGACACCACAATCGGCCTCTGAAACGCCAATTGAGACGCCAAGTCCGTGGTGGTCCCGCCACATGACGTGGCAGAAACCACCGTCGACGATGGTACTATCACCTGCTGAGATTGATCTTGGTTGTTCCACATACGCTGTAAAAGTCCATGATGATTGATCTGATCGTGCAAACTTACTGCCGGTAGAGGCACACCGACAAAGTGCTGCTGTTGCAGCGGCGCGTGTGGTATATTCGCATGGCCAAGCGCGTTGCTTCCAGCTGGTGAAGAATTCAGGAAAAGTAACTGCTGCTGGTGCTGGTTCTGGTTCCGGTGCTGCTGTGTGTCAGTAGTAGTGTAGCCTTGCATATAACTGTTAGGGTTCATCAAATAAAGCGTCTGAATATTATTATTACTATTCCCATGATTATGATGTTGTTGATGATCAGCTTGTATATTATTATCCGATGTTCCTTGATAGTACATATCTGCAAAAAAAATTCTTTCTTCTTCGGATTTCTCCTTTTATCTAAAACAGTACCTGCAAACAGAAAGTAACAAAGATGAAAAAGCTTAATATAATTCCACACAAACATTTTTATAAATAAAAGGAGGGGATATGTTTATAGTGATAAATTGAAATTTGTTTACAGAGATCTTCAACTATAAATAAAAAAAGAACATAAAAGAGATGAAAGGAGATTTAGCAAAAAAATCAGTCACTCACACACATGTAACTAACTGTCTATCTTTGGGTGGTAGCTCTCTAAGCTTTGAGAAGTTGCCTTCTTGTCAGACTGATCTATATTTTTCTCTCTGCATACTCATCTCTTCAACCACAAAAAGGAAATATGAATAAAGAGATGTGGGGTTAACCCCCTACCCCCTTTCCTCTATCAACCTACCCACCCCACACTACAAGACAAATTATAAAAGAGAAAAGAAATTGATACTTAGATTTTTATTTTAATTCACTATTTGAAGAGGATAATAGAGAGTAATAATTAATTATTGAGACTTGAAAGGGGAGTATTTACTTTTTTTGTTTCTGTAGATTGTGGAGTGATATAAGGGGCCACATTTTTGTTCTCCTATAGAATTTATGAACAACTCATAGCTAATTTATTTTTAAAACGTTTCTAGCTAATTGAATTTTCTTATAATTCATCTTTATTTCGTAGTTAAATAAAATTAGCATGAAATTTTTTATTTAGCTACAAAATTTTATCAATGGTCAATTTCTTATTTTCTAGTACTCTCTAATTTTAATTTGTTTGTACTATTTTGATTTGACATAAATTTAAGAAAGTAAAAAAAAAAAAAAAACTTTTAATATTTAATCCAGATCATTCAAATACTTCAAAATATTTTTTTAATATTGTGATCCTTGAGATTTATGTGGAAATTTGGAATCAAATAGTTGCTAAATAGGAAAAGAGATTTATTTTTTTTTAAGAAAAAAAAATTGACCAAGTAAATGTGATGAGCAAGAAAGTCGCTCATTCTTCTTAAAAGTTTACTTATATTAGCGTGACGCAATGGTACAATGTAAAGTTACAGGTAAATTTGGCTCCCAATTTACTAGCGAAATGGATGTACAATATATCTTTTGCATATGTTAAAAATTTATTAATATTAGTACTTTCGTGACAACTGACAAGTCAAACATTAACAAATAAAAATGAACGAAAAAAGTCACTCTACAACAATAATAGTAACATATCAATATAATCTCATAAGTGGATTATGACATTACTATTATATTTACGAGATTGAAATAAAGGTGTGTGTTAAACGAGGAAACGTCCACTCCGACCACAGGTTGGGTAGGTAGGTAATAATTGATCGTATAAGATGCCTTCCCTTTTCTTTCATCCTACTACTACTTATAATTAACTTTATTTATTTGATAATTTAGTCCTCCTTTTCTTATATATATGAACTCCATATATACTAGTTTGCGGGAATATAATGTGTATCCACTAATTTATCTGATATACTGCTGTCCATTAATATTATTATTATTATTAAAAATATTAAATGTGTGAGAGTAAATTAACTAACTTTCCTTTTATTTTGATTGAAACTTAAACTTTGACCTTTATGATCAATGCTAGATTATTTATGTAAGTTCTAATTAATGTAGTACCAAGAAAAATTAAAGCCCAGTCTCTAGAAGGAAGACCAAGAAATGGAAGTAGACTGCTTTGTGTATTGAATACATATACTTCCCCCATTTATTTTTACTTGTTTCATTTTAATTTTTACAGATCCTTTAAAAAAAAAAGATTGACATAAACATTTTATAACGATACTCATACTAATGGATGTATATCTTAAGGTAATGGAAAAAATAATAATTAACGTTGAAGGTAAAATATGACTTCTAAAATTTCTTTTTAGTAAATTGAATAAGTAAAAGTAAATGGAGGTAATATTAACTATAGACTTTCTGAGATAATAACGATTAGTAAAGTGATTAATTGTGAAACCAATTGAAGAAAAATGTACTGCTAAACTTATGGTACAGACGTACAGTATATATTTTTGATGTTTAATTAAGTACTATACTAAATATAACTTAATTACCTAACTTGCAATTTTCCGTACTATCTATCCATTTAATGGTCTTAAGACTTTTTGGCTATGGTGCCCATCCTCAAGGTTCGTAGGCCTTTATTAATTCTCATCTAATTTTGTTTGCAGAAAGCAAAGAAGATTAAAGAAAAAAATACTAATTAATTCATATTTACATCAAAATATCAGTTTATTTTTCTACACCACCAGTAAGAAAACAGCATGATATATATGGTGGCTGGTTAGGCAGACTCTTGCCAGATTATTATTATCATTAACTTTGGTAATGAAAAGCATGTTTGAATGTTCTCACTATTAAAAAAAAAATTAAAATTAGTTACGAACTTCATTGCTAATTTATCTAAACAGTGAGTGACAGGTGTCTTCGCGAGCCGTTGTCTCACAACTAATTGTCTAGTCTTTTACATTAGCTTCTCATGTACTTTAGTTTAGAATAACAAATTGATCAATATTTTAGTTTATCACTTGGAGTCAAGCTTATAGTATAAAAAAGAATCAGTGTGGGCTAGACCTATTAGGAGTGCTAGTCCTGGGCTCCTGGACAATAGGAAGGCTGCCAAGGGTATAAATGCCCTAATAAAATACAAAGGTAGTGTCACACGGTGGCGAATTTAAAATCTTTAGAATATGAGGGCATAAGGAGTATTCAGTAGAAACTAATCCCTAATTCCCTAGGTAAACCTTCAACCAAGTGCAGTATGAATATCAATAGATAATGTTACACAAATTTTAGAAAATAGTTATTTAAAATATCTAATTTTAAAGAAAAATCACAAATTGACGTCCCTTAATTTTTACCTATAAATTTGTCCCTCGTGCTAGGCGTACATGACCCTTTGAGACAAACAAAAACGAACATGTGTTGTGACTTGTGATGATGATAAGGCTGATGGTCCTCATCAACAAACAAGGATTTTTTTCATTTTTAATAAGAATAGTTCAATTTGAGTTTTATTACGTACGAAAAAAAGTTCAGTTATTTAGTCGGACCTAATGAAAGTAACAAATGTGGATGGATAGATGGTCCCAAGCGGCGGCGGAGTGTATAATGATTTAATTGAAGGAAATTATTACCATATGGGCTCCAAATTTATAGGCGGAGTAGTGATCCAAACCACATTTTCTTTTTTCTTATTCGGTGTTCGATATGAGAGTTTCAATTATATTTACATTGTGTATTGTGGAACCCATTCAAAAGTAGCGTTTTTTATCAAATTTGTTTTCACCATTATACCACAACCCACATTAATTTGTTGAGTTTGACTATTCTGTTGAGTACATAGCAAAAGTTTGATTGGGTCTATTTAAGCCTCCAAAATAGAAGACTTAAATCCCTCTCAGTTTGCTATAGGATATGTAATTGCCGAAACAAAATTGTAAACTTTTACGGGTCGTTTGGTAGAAAAATAAATAACGCAGGAATTAACAACGCATGAATTAATAATGCAGAGATTAGTAGTGGTGAGATTAGTAATGCAGGGTATATTTTTTATCAAGTGTTTGGTTCATTGCTTCCCACCTCATCTTGTGTTTGAATTAAAACTCTATAAAAAGTTTCTTTTCAATTATACCCTTGAATTATTATGAGATTTTCTATTTTATGTAAACGAGTCAAGGTAGATAATTATCGGACAATATTATTTTTTTATGACCTTCTAACTAGATAGGAGAAGAACAATTTTGTTGTCATGTTTGCTATTTTCTCACTTGAATTATTTGAGGGTAAATAATTGTCATCTTAATAAATTAATCACTTAAAAAAACGCTAAATTGAAAATTTAGAATAGATAGATCATTTACTTTAAAACCGAAAAGACGGTAAACAATAGTGAAATCGACTATATCATCCACATCAAGTTGTGGTTTTAATATGTGTGCAATTTATAAATTGTTCAAAATACAAATAATTAGAAACCACATATAAATCAACAAATAATATATTCAATTAAGATCACAAACGTCAAGTGGTGATATATTTACCTTTTCAATTAGTAAATGTTAAACAACTCACATTTTAAATATTGTATTGATATGTATTGCATTTATCAACAAACAAATCTCTCTAAATAATAAAATTTGTAAGCTAATTTATTTAAATAAATTTACTAGTACAAATATAAAACATAAAATCAAGAAAATAAATAAAATGATTAAAATATTTGAGGGATATTTTTATCTTTACATAAATAATCGCATGGTATTAAATCTAATCTATTACTAATACCACCAAATAAAAGGTATTAATAATACATCCTATAATATCATATAGGGTGTCTTAGACCCAAAAATTCTACCAAACATAATATTAAATAATACCATATATAATGCATGAATTATTTCTCCTAATATTTCATACCAAACGACCCCTTGATCTCACTCAAAAGTACTACTGAACTATCTCTTACAGGTAGTAAATTTATGTCTTTTTTCTGCAAGCTGATCCAATAAATACCTAGCTACATATCCAACTTGACAAAAAATAAATTAATTCAATGCCTAACTTCGAGGCTTGACATTTTGAAACGTACGATATCCGATCAAATTAAACAATGCCTTTAACTTCCAGTTTAACACACAAACAATTACTTTCTCCGTTCCTTTTTAGTTGTCATGATTTTTTTTTCCAGAGTTAGACAATAAGAACTTTGAATAACATTTTACTATATATGTTTTCATCATATTGATATGTAAAAAATTGCAATTTACAGTACTTTTCGTATAGTTTTTGAATATCTAAATTTTTAGTTTAAAATATCGAATTAATGTAATCTAATTTAACTTTAAAAATTAGTCAAATTGACTTTTGAAAAACGCAAAATCTTTGCCCCCGCGCGCCAAGAATTTTAATTCCTTTCTCTAAATGGTTTGGCTACTTTTGTTGAAGTTTATATGCTGATAAAGTCTGGGATATACTCCGGTGAATTATACTCTCACTATGCATAGGTTTAGGGAAGATTATATTGTATGGAGTCTCATCCTATATTTTGTAAGAGACTTTTGAGATTTGTTTTGATATTTTTTTTTCAACTGAAAACAACCCTGGTGCAAGTCAGATTGATGTATAGTCTATGAGTTTAATTCCATATATGACATATTATAGTACGTACTAAATATGATTTTGTCATGTACAGGACAAGGTCAACTTTTCATTAATCCAACACCTTGATATAAATTCTTGAAAAGGAAAAATCTAAAGGAAGCCCATCCATCGTGTAATAAAAGTTTGTACAAAATTAAAGGTTTTATCTTTTGAATAAGAAATTTAACTTTTGTACCTTGACAACATACTAATTTTTTATAGCATCAAGTTAAGTTGACCTACTATAATATATAATTATTGATTGACACTAGATACACGTGCTAGTATGTATGCAAAATTAGTGTATATATAAAATAAAAAAAAACAGCGTGGTAAATAAAGTATTTGTGTTAATAGGTTTCAGGAAAGGACCACATTTCAAGGAGTATGATATAATCAGTTATTCTAATATAAATATTAATGACGGCTTTCACGACTCAAATTCCTAACCTATAAATCACACAAAAATATTAATGTTGCTTCAAGGCTCCCTTAAAATATAAAATTGAAAAATATGCTGCAGATAACATATTCTTGAATCTCTGATGGAGAATGATTATATATCAGATAATAATAACTTAATTTTCCACTGACAGATAAAAAGATCGTATCTATATATATTTATGTTGCTATCGTACAAGGACATAGAAACGTGACAATTTGCATGGACCATTAATCAATTTAGAGAAAAAGACAAGGTTAAAATATTCCAAAATATCACATCCCAACACTCAATTTTTACCTAGTTCACAACTTTATTGAAAGAATCAGATGTAAACATAAAGTCATTTTTCTCATCTATTTTTACTTGATATAAATTATACATGCGCGCAATCCGATTCTTAGAATATAATTACTATCTTATATTTCGAGCGTAAAATATAAAATTGATTTCTCAGATGATCATTTAACTAACTTTACCTTTCTTCTTGATTTTGATTTATCATAACTTTCTCACATAATAATTATTATAATTGAGTGATCACATGAGAAATCAACTTAAATATGATACTCATGATCAACCAATGTTTAAGAACAAATACTCCACTATCTTTTTCCATTGATACGGCCAGTACCTATAATTGATAAAAATAAAAAATATATTTTGATATAATGATGTGGAATATATGGACGTGCAGAAAAATCCAAGTCTTTTTAAATAAAATTCAGTGTTTTGTGATGCCAAATGTGCCACGTCAATTTAAATCACCATCAACCTCGTGATCTATTGTTTTATAAATATATATTTTATGTAAATAGAGTAAATAATTATTTTGCAAAATAAAGGTAGTTGTTCAATTTAATTCTTATTGCATTATTGTAAGCGACAGCATTTTTTTCCAACTTTTTTGGTCAAATTAATTCTTTTAGACTGGACTTTAGCATTCATTGCTCGTTAATTGAAGCAGAAAAATATGGAAAAGTCAGTATGTTTATTAATTTCAATGGTAGCTGTACACGTTTGGTTCATTAATAGTATAGTAGTTATATTATACAGCAAAAAAATATTACAATGTTGAAATTTCAAAATGGATGTTTTCGGTCAAATTAAATATTCTAATTTCAAATTAGTACGATGGTACTTAATAATAATATCTATAGAAGTCTTTTGTAATTTGAATATAAAAAAAAAAAAAAAAAAGGAAAGGTTTCAATTTTTTAAAAACTCATCCAATATGTATTTGTGAGCCTTTTAATTTCATTCTCTTTTTATGGTGTTTTTTAATTACATTTTCATCTAAACAAAAAAATTGAATAATTTTGTTAGTTAAGAGAGATAGTGATGAATTCCCATTAATGATTTCATTTTTAGATTTTTTAAACGCTAAGAAACAAAAAAAATAAAAAATCCTTCTGAAATAGAATTAGTCAAAATAGGGGTTTAAGGAAAAAATAAACAATCGACTCCAACTCCTTAGAGCTAGATTGGGTCAATGACGGTAAATAGTTGATAAATTTTAAGTGTTGAATTTGATTTTATAAATTTATAATTATGTTTTTAAATAAAAATATCGAAGATGAAGATAAGTAATTAATATTTTGATTTAAAAATAATAAAAAATTATATATTAAAAATGATCATTATACGACTGATTTTAACTTATAAATACCTTAAATATTTACTAAATACATAAATAAATTTTAGAAACTACGTATAAGTCTATTAGCTTATAAACTAGGTCAAACACCCTCTTAATCGTCTTTGAAAAAAACTCGAGTATTTATTCACTAATTTCAATAGTTCATATTGAAACTTTATTTGATAAGATTACATGGCTTGAGTATTTCGTCACCAATTTCAAGAGCTCCTATTAAACATTTTGAATTTTGCAACAAAGTTTATTTATTTAATAAAAAGATGTAAAATAAAATGGTGACCAATGGAGTATATACAAGTGATAGAAAGGTTAAATGAGTTGATGTTGCAAAGGTTTTTAGGCCCACAAAAGTAGTCATAATGCGTGTCATAGTACCATGCGATGTTCTCAAAGCTAATATCATCTCTACATATAATGGTCAAAGAAATGATGGCATAAGTGATAAGTGGTCCACAAAAAATAGCCTAAAGTCAAGTGATTAAAAACAAAGAGAGGCCCACCTAGAGGGGTTAGCATTGTTGGTCACGTAACTTGTTTTATTTTCATCACAGTGTTTGATATCTGGATTACAGTTTAATTAATTCAAATTCATGTGATTTATTCTAGAAAGTCACTTTTTATAGAAGATTTTTCTATACTTAGAGCTCGAAATCAAAATCTCTTATTAAGAGGGAATAATCTCATTCGTCTCACTACCATTGTTATTCGCACGTCTTTCATCTCGTCGTTGTGATAGTGATGCTTCCTATCCTTAATTCATTATATTTACTTCTTTTGTCTAAATTTATATGGCAGAATTTGATCGAGTACAATTTTTTGAAATAAAAAGATTTTTAAAATGTTTATTAAAATAAATTATAACGTATGACTAAATTTTCTCATTAAAGGCAAGATAAAAAGTTCAAAATTATATTAGTTTTAGTTTGCATATAGCAAGTTATTTTTTTGGAACAATATAAAATTAAAAGCGTGTCACATAAAATGAAACAGGAGGAACACAATTAATATAAGAAAATTAAGAGATAGCAACGTTATTCGCTAGGGATGTAAAAGGTTGAGATTGACAATCTGGATTCGTGTAACCATCCATTGATGTGTAGTATTGAAATCCTAAGAAAAATAAATAAGAACTCTTAAAAACAAAACAAAAAAATAGATAAAGGATTAAAAAAATTAATATAATACCAGTACAAATAAACATTGACAATTCGAATTTCATAATCACCTAACAATAGCCAGTAGAATATGGTGACTTTGTTTGTTAAAGAAAAATTTTCAAGTCTTCATATAAGGGAGCCGATTAACGACCTAAAACAAACATGGGGATTTACATTTTCCCTCGTAAGACATAGTTTCCTTTATATTCTCTTATACACTCAACTATGACTTCGCCACATGAGACTTGTTTAGTACAATTTACATTTTTATTTTGTAGTTTGTGAGTTATGCACAAGAAGCAGGTTCACTACATGAAAAGTGTGAAATACATGGGGATTTTTCTAGAAATTAGTATGAAAATTTGCAGGAAACTTATTTTCCTATAAATTTTCATACTAATCCCCAGAAAAATCCTCATATAATTCACCATTTTCTTGTAGTGATTTCCACAAAGTGTTCACCCGACAGACGGAGGCTGTGGCAGAAATTGCGGGTTCTAAAAAAATAATAATCCAGAAACATCAAGATGAGCCCTTCTTTTCGAAAACTAAAATTATTGTCATGTTTGTCCATTTCTTTCTTTCTTTGTTTTATCCTTTGTCTTCTTATTTCACCAAAAAATATTTGTCAACAATTAGAAAGGGGGGACTTACTACTAAATTGTAAATTATTGATACTACAGTTTGATGGCGTCTTTTAGTTCACGGCCAATTCCCAAGAAAATAAAGTTACTCCCTCCGTCCCTTTTTATATGTCACATTTTTATTTTGTATTGGCATTAAGAAATGATGTAATTTTACCTTTCTACCCTTATTTAATATTTTCTTAAGTCAACTTTATAATAAATGATGAATACATTTCAAGATTAATTAACTACGCCATGTAACGACATGTTCCCATCGTTATAGAAAAGCCAACGGGGGAAAATTTTGGGCCGGAAAACTTTTTAGTAGTAACTTGAAATTTCCCAACCTAGTCCAGATTTGGATGAAATCGGAGTCAGTGAGGTCTAGGAAAATCTGATAACAAATTGGAGATCAAATTATGAATTTGATCACATGAGTAGATAGCTAAGACGTTAAAGAAATCATACGACTTTACGGAATCGAATTCGGGAGAGTGCGAAACTAATCTTAGCGTGAACGGGTATTTTCTGAGTGTCATAGGTTGAAGGTGTGTGGTGAAATTGGGGTTTGGAACTCAAATTCCGAGGTTCTGTCTCCGCGCATGCCGCTAGGGCGGGATTAATCCCGCCAGGGAGGGGCCGCTGTAGCGGGATGAGGTCTGCTGTGGCGGGACAGTCGCGACTTAAGTCGGAAATAAATCCCAAAAATGTCATTATTCTGCAATTTCCGTTTTTGAGAACTAGGAGACGACCTCAGACGAGTTCTTGACAATTTTCCACTAATTCTGGTGCTAAAGGTAAGATTTTCGCTCCCCAATTCCATTTTTTGATCCGTAGAACGTAAAATCTTGATTGTATATCGTTGGGGGAGGGTTTTGAACGATTTTGGATGGTGGAAAAAACCCTAACTGCACCGTAGGATCATAATTTGGGTCTTGGGTTATTGGGTTTGTCATGATTTGAGGAAATTAGACCTTAATTATTGATCCCCGAATTGAATTGTTTGTTTGTAGACCTAGAGCAAGCGAAATGAATCCGAAAAGGGAAGAATCAAGTTTATTAGGAGGATTCAAGCTTTGTTCGAGGTAGGTGATGGTTTGATTTCTTGTTTGCGTGATATATGTTGATGATTACTTCATTGTGATGCATGTGTGTACTTGAATGAAGTATTGTGATCAAACCTAATGAAATGAGAACGAATGATTGTATGCCATGAATCAACACTTGACTTGTATGATTGTGAGACAATAAATTGTGATTGTGATTGCGGTATGTTGAATGGAGCGGGTGTCACGTTCCGACACACTAACTGGGATCGGATGTCACGTACCGACAAACTTATTGAAACGGGTGTCACGATCCGACACACTAACTTGAAACGGGTGCCACAATTCGGTACACTAACAGTTTGGGTATGGATTCCGTGAGAGGACCAATGACTTGTTGTATATGCGTATTAAAGAGAATGTGGAATTATGAGTTGTTCATGATTGATAATCGGTATATGTGTTTACATTCTGTGCATGTCATGTTTACCTTGTTGTGATTATTGATATATGTTATGCCTATTGGGATAGCCGCGTGATCCTACCAGTACATTATGGTTGTGTACTGATACTGCACTTGCTCTTTCTTTGTTGAGTAGAGAACATCTTCAGGCGGTTACTGAAAGACCTCGTTTAGAAGACCAGTGATCGATTTGAATTCAAGGGTGAACCAGTTCTTCCAGGCTGCCATGAGTTCTCGTTATGTTTAGTCCATTGTTATTCGGACTTAGACTAGTACTTTAGATATTCTCTTGTTTAGTTGGGTTGCACCCATTTTCTTAGACTTGTTGAACTTTAGAGTTTTGGTACATTGACTTTCAGGTTCTAGGGAATAATTTCCACAATGTTTTGTTAGTCGTTGTTAGATCTTTTTCTTTGAGTTTATGGGAACTCTATTTGACTCTTGCATTTAAACCTGCTTCCGTATCTTTAAATGCCTAGTAATTGATTAAGTTGTGTAGTTCTTGGGTTAGCTAATTAGTATTAATGGTTCTCCCACCGGAGGGTTAGTGTGGGTGTCACTCACGACGGTCTGGGTTGTGACACTCTATCAAGAGTATAATAGGCAAAATATAATAATTTTATGCATAAATTTTATAAAATGTCAAATATTGTGGTCCAGCTACTTATAGAAAGGGACGAACTGGTTATATATACCACCAAAAATATAACGAAACTATGTGATATATGGACGACACAACTAACACTAGCAAATAATTGAAATTATGTGGAAAAAAAAGTGGCCCCTTTTGCAATCAATTTAATTGAGGCACTTTTTAGCAGCCTAGTTCCCACAGGTATCCATGACAAGGGATATGAATTTACATGTAACTTTATGGATATGTGGGTTTTTTAGCTTGATGCTAATTCAACAATATTGTAATGTATTTAATACTCATGTCTAAAGACTAGTTTACATCACATGTTTTGTGGTAATCAATGGTGTGCGTAGAGGTCTGATCTTCTATTTTCTCGTTCTCATCGAATTAGGTCGAACGTCCATTTTATTATTATACTCTTTAGTTAAGGAAAGATGATGTTGATAAAAACTAGCTTGAAACTTATTATATCTCTTTCTTGAGTTATCTTTCCTCATCATCAATCTTAAGGACTTTGGGATATAATTCTACAACAATACGGTTAATCATTATTCATTTGATTATATAAACTTGATCCTCTCCACCCCCCAACCCCCACCCACCCCACCCCCATTCTTCGACTGTATTATTTTCTAAATCTAATGGAATTCATAGGTATATGAGGACGTCTTATTAATATAAATTATTTTTTTTCCCGATCATAAATCAATTGTTAAAATGATATATAAAGACCATTACTACACTCGATCCATTTTTTTTTTCTTCCAATAATTTAACCTATTCAGAAAAATTGTTGATCGACATATATGATTTCAAACTTTTTTGTTATATCAAAAGTCATTTTGATATAAGATTCCCCATCCCACCCCCAACAAAAAAGAAGAAATGATCGAGTGCGATAAATATGAAAACATAAACACATAAAGGTAAATATATATATAGGGATATTCTAACTAATCAAAGGTTGAAAATTGTATTCATGCAAGAGTACTAATTTATAGTTTAAACTTCAAACATGGATTACTATAAAATAATCTTATATTATTAAATTAATTAAAAAATAATTTATGAGATTAATAAAGTGAAAAATCAATACGGTAAAACATAGTGTTATAAAGTTAATTCTTTTTTTTTAAATTATATTGAAATAATTAATTTTTTTCGAGGGTAAGGGGGCCCTTAAGAACGTGGTACTGTGCACGCGTCAACTTGCAACAGCGTTTATCTTCAAGGTGGGTCCCACAAATAGATGGATGCTAGTTGAGGTGGGGACCCACAAGGCACCATTGCAATTTTTTAGGCTTTCTTTTGGTGGGGCCCAACGTTTTCTATTATTCAATGGATTACCCAATCAGATGTAGTTTTTAATTGTCGGTAGCGACCGCTATGCGTGGCATCATATCTCCGCAAACATACCAAATACTTATTTATATTCGATATTTATCACCGATCAACAAATTATTTATTTCAAGTTTGAAATTCACCGCTGAAAAATTTACATGAAAGAGAACGAAGAATTCTCAACGAAAAAAGTGTTCTCTAAACCGAACGAAGAATAACTATTGAAATTTTTTCATAAATATATGAAAACAAATTGTTTTTATATATATTTAATGCATACATTATTTTTCAAATGTATGTGAGTATTTTGTAATAGGATAATTCTGCTGCATTAAGTTGACACTTTGGCTAATTAAGTCCATAATTTTCTGATAATGACATTTTTGCACTCTTTTCTTAATAATTTTGGTTTTTGGCATCTAAAAGCTACTGCATAATTCTCCCAATGGGATAAATAATACTTGTTCGTTTCCATTTATTTGACATTTTGGCTGCTTTTTTGAAAAAAGAAAAGAAAACATTCAAATAGCTTCCTCTATACTTTATTTCCAAAAAAATAATATTAAGTGCATGGCGTGCAAAAATTCAAGATTCGAAGAGTTTGTTATAAATTAGGACATTGGGGGCGTGCCGTCTACAAAGCCAGAGAAGGGAATAGTAGGGCTACAAAAATTTACTCATATTAGATATTTTTATCAATCTAATAAATATACGATACACATATATAGTACTTAAGTTGTATTGGTACGAAGAAAAATGTTGTTCAATAAAATAAGTGAATCTTTTTACTTATATTTATATGTAAGTAAAAAATATTATCTTAAAAGCATTTATATGTAATTCAGGTCAGTAATCATAAATTCTCAGCAGCACAAGAGAGGGAAACGTTTGTTGCATAAAGACATTTACGCTTAAAAGATAAAAAAATACATTTCTAAAAAAAAAGAGTGAATGAGAAAGATAAGGATAGAATATGTTTCTCAATTCCCAAGTTAAGTCAATATCATCGATGAAGTTATTCATATAAAGACATAAGTCAATATATTGTTGACTTACATATATTTATTTAATCGATTTAGGAATATTCAACATCATTATCAATTTATCATCACACAGCTTTGGTAGAGATCTAAAACTACAAAAGTAATTAGCTAGAGAATACTAGAAAACTAAGTACCACACGTAAACCATTGTCTCCTTTTATTATCGTACGTATTAGGCTAGCATTGTCTTTTTTTGGTGTACTAATATGTTATGGTGGGGATTAATTAAAATGAAAAGATTATTATGTTATGATTAATATTAAAGAGATTGTTTTGCGGTAATTGATAAAGAAAATATTTTAAAAAGAAATTTGTCGTTAAATAGATTAATCCAAAGTTTCTCTTCACTAATCAGAGAAAAAAGAAGTTTGTGAATTTATTGGTCGTATTTTCATGATATACATTTCTGCAGTCGGTCTCTTTTTCGTACCATTCCTTATTTATTATTACCTTATTTTCTTTGGATGTATAGCTTAGTTGGTAAAGTATTAAATTTTTAACCTAATAGTCACAGGTTCAAGTCCTGCTAGTATACTGCAACTTAGTATAGAACTTTGTGAGTTGACTTTTGGCTTGGTTAATAGACCTTACTAGCTAGTAATACACATATTTTATTTCATATTCTATTCTTTGTAAATTAATACATAATTTAATATCGCAAAACATACATGCATTGCGATTTATTTTCTTATATGTCCAACCAAAAACTATATTATATATGTTTAATTTTGCTCTTAGATTAATTGTTCCAATACCACCACCAAAAAATCCCTTATGGTTTCTTCTATTGTCAATTTATTTATAATATCTGGGAATTGAGGTGTATATAGAGACAAAAGCCTTTTAAAAATTGTTTTCTTATCACATCAAGGGGAAAAAAAGGGAAAGGGGATTGTACTTTAAAAGGGAAAATTAATTAATTTGAAAAGGAAAAGTAATAAGTAGTGATTAGATTAATTAGTTATAACGATGTGGTTCATGGTGCATTTTCTCGAAACATTAATTAACAATTACTATCAGCATTAGTATTTGGTGCTGCATGCACTTGTAGATAGTTAAATTAGTTAAGGGTTAATTTAATCTCACTCTTTTAAGAAAAAAGAGTGGAAGATTAGTTCCCATTAATCTAACAAAAGTGGTTGGAGATTAGTCTTGTTTTTGGGTCCCATTTTGATGATAATGTCATATTATTATTATTATTATTATTATTATTATTATTATTGCTTCATGAATCATTGTGGGCCTTAATTAAAATGTTGTTTGTGACTGATTAGGTGGTAAGTTGGCGAAATCAACAGCAAGATTATAAGTCCAAAACAATAATATATCATCTAAACTTTCCCACCGCTATGTCAAGGTCAAGACCCATCCATTTTTTATTTTATTTTGATCTGTTTAACATCGTCTATTTGATACCTTATATTATTTACTGGCCACTTTTTGGTTTTACGTAAAACTCTATAATAATATTCTGAAATTTTAATTTTGAATCATGAAGCTTGACAATAAATGATTTAACTTTTTTATTACATGAGTGAATTTTACTATTTGCGTGACTTTTAAGGAAAATTTTGGGACATTTTAACCTGTGGCCTTAGCTTGTAACTTCTTTCCCGGCATCACCTTCCCTTACTAATTACCAAATGACATGTAGTGATTTTATTTTCTTCATTTAAAAATTTAATTAGTTTGAGATCGCAAACCTTTTAAGTAGTGTTGAAAAGACTTTTTAATAGGATCTTTTACGGTAATAGTTTAATTGTCGCGAAATATGCTCTGAGGCAATTAGTACTCTTTGCAAATGTTGTTAAAGTTTATAGTGTGACATTGGATCTAAAGACAATTAATAAATATCGATAAAAATTTTAGCACTCTTTGTTAATGTGCATATTTATTACCGTTAAAACTGTTTTTGCTATAGTATAAACTGTAATTAAGTGGGTTTCCCAAGAATGAAGATCGAAAAAGCATAATAGGACCCTTTGTAGGGTTGTACCATGTCTAACTTTGAAACTTTAATGAAAATGATTTTGAAGTTGCTAATAATTCAAAGATATTGCATGAACCCGTACAATCACTTTTAATCCCCAACTATATACTTATAAAGTTTCTTGTCTTCTTATGAGCAAGTTAATCAAGATTTCAAACTTGTCCACTTATAGTTTGAATGTATTTGACGATTACTTCTTGTCCGAATTCATGGTGCTGACAAAACTATATAGGATCATAAAATAGTTAATCTATCATCAAAAAGTTCGTGGTTGATTATTTTTTTAATAATCCTTCATTAAATTAGAGTAATAATAGATTTTTGTTATTTGATAAGGAACTTGTTTGTCGCTCACATCTTAGCGATGTGTATGTCTGTATGGTGACTATTTCTGCGATATTAGAAAGAGATTATTAACATTATGCTCATAAATCACTACAATAAAATTAATTTTTAGCAGCAATAAATATATACATTAATTAACGAAGAATGCTAAAGCCTTTACGACCATTAGTTATAGGCTTTATGGACATTTACAAAGAGTGTTAATTGCCTCTAAAAATACATATTCAGTGACAGTTAATTAAGCTGTTATCGCTACTTAATTGCCGCTAAAGATTATAGTAAATATAGACATGAAACAATTCATATAATAGGATAATTCCAGTCCTAAATACTTTGACCAATTAATTTATAAAATATGTATAAAATGTATAACCTGTATATAATTTATACTAAATATGCATATAATATATTGTTAAACTAATTGTCGAACGGTATATGAATTTGTGAATTTGCTAATTGCTTGGGCCATAAAATGTTTCAGAAAGTAAAGACAGGTGATTAGTTCCAGCAAGTATGGATGATTTTTTTTTAATTATCATATACTTATTTTATTCTTTACACCACAGTGAAAAGGTTATCTTTTTTTTTTTGGTTTCCTGTGAAAAAGGTTATCTAATAAAAAAACATATCATAAAAATAATAACAATGAGCAAATTTGCACTTATTTTGGCCATGCAAAATAAACAAATCACATATTGACAGGTTTCCATGCAAACTCTACTTTCATTATGCTAGTTATCATAACTAATATCCTTAAAGTAAGTGAATGGAGTAAGATACGATTGTTATTAGTACTAATTAATCACAAAAACCCTAACTTTAATTAATATTAGGGTTTCTAAAGCATATTCGAGATCTTACCAAACCCTTTGTTGTGTCTTCCTGCCATTGAACGATTTTTTTTAATAATTAATTATCATGTGCTTTTGCATCATTATAAATGTGTAACAATTCCGGCCTCCTAAACTAAAAAAAAAGTTATCTTTTCTCTTTTAGAAAAGAAAGAATATAGGAGAGAGCATTATTAGGTTGAATCTTTCTTCTACACTGGATAATAAAAAGTAAAGATTTAAATTATATACAGTGATTTTTTTCCACGATAGATAGATGAGCGAATTTTAATATATCATAGCAAATTAAATATTAATTTTATCAAATATTCTTGAAGAAACTTACTTAGTAATTATCTACTATAAGTGACATGCATATGATTATGTAAATATAAATTATTAAACTATTGAAGTTATGAATATTTAAGTTGGTTACAAATTCAATCACCTTATATGTAATCCTAGTAAACACCTTCACCTACCCCAAGAAAATGTTTATAAAATATAAGTACAAGAGACTATTCAGTATAAACGAACCATTGTTTTCAACACATTTTCAAATTCATTAGGTATAATTTCCTGCATCTGAAGTCTATCTCTGCTTGACTAATTCGGGTATCGCACACCGAGTAGGTTAGCCCCCATTCATCAGTAGTAAAGTTGGTTTTATATTTTTATCGTTCAAACTTGGAACTTCTAATTAAAATTGTCGGCTAGTAGACAAAGGTTTTACATGGACCTGTGAGGTAAACTACTTTCTTGGGCTTTGATCCAGTCAAATTAGCCCACTTCTTTGAATCTTTTATAAACTGAATACCTCAAGAATGCACTAAAGTTGGATTACATAAGTAATCATGTTTTTTGGACTAGATATGAATGTGCATAATTGTTTTTTAAGAAAGTAGTGTTGTAATTTTTATTATAAATTGCTAACATTTTAAAGTCCTATATAACAATTATGAACTTTAAAAAACAGATAAAAATTATTAGATGATGGACTAAAATGATAAATGAAGTTATTTAGTAGGGATACAAATTTATTCCTATGATTGGAAAATTTTGGGTTTAAAAGTTAAAAAAGAAAAAAATAAGTAATGGTTGAAAGACCGTAGCCAGGGACTTAATTACCCCAAAGTGATTGGATTTCTGACTGAAGGCCCAAGGCCCATAATAAAGATCCATATCTCATACACAAATGCTAACCCATAAGTGAATGGGCTCCTGAATGAAAAGGCTCAAAGCCCAAAATCTATCTTTTTCTCTTCTTTTTTTTGTTTTGTTGTATAAAGTACATAAATCTCATATATTTGGGGCTAATTACATCCTAACCCGGAATTCTCCAATTACGAAATTCTAAATTTTTCATTGCTCTCAGATACATTCTTTGATTGTTCGATACATTGCAAATGATACATTACTTAACATTATGTTGCGTCGGATACATTTCTTTGTTGTTGGATACATTGGTCTCTACTCATTTGTTGCGTCGGATACATTCCCTTGTTGTCGGATACATACCTATGAACATGATTCATAATGAGAGGGATGTATCCGAGAGGGGAATGTATTTGAGAGGGGATAGGGATGTATTCGAGAGGGTATTTTATAATTTTTTTAAATGATAGTAAATTTTAGAGATTATGACATCTTAAGTTGTGTATTTATGTAGTTTTTTTTATCAAAAAAACAATCAAATGAGTAAATATATGAGAGAAAAGGTGATGGGGTAGGGAATTATATATCGCAATTAAATTCCATATTGATATGCACAATTTTACTCCAATCATGTGTACCACGGTCCACGTAAATAAATAAAAGATATGAACAACAGTTATTTTTTGTCTTGTCAAAAAACAATAGTAAAGCTAATTAATGTAACAGTTACCTGTAACCTTATAACCATTCAAATATGTTCCTTATCCATTTCATTAATTAACTTCATCCTAATATTCCCTTATTGGGCTACAATATGTAATTGAGTACATCCAAAATATAAATTCAAGCATTTCCATTTGTTTTTTCACCTAACTTTTCTCCTGTAATTATTTCTTTCTTTTCAATCCTTTTCATAAAAGAAGATTTATAATTAGTCTCACCAACTAGTGAAACTAAGTAACTACTAATTAACAACACTACATTAATTAAGTTGGTATATCCACTTCTAGCAGAAGATTAGGTATATATTTATCCAGTTATAACGAAGTCAAAATATATATATGATTTGGTCTGAGAGGCATGCCATGGTCGTGGCCTACCAATTTTTATAGTGGCAAACGTTCATTATTAATTATTCAGCCTACGCGCATCTTAACTATTTCATCATATAACTATTATATATCACCCACCAACACAAGTAATGAATAACCCTGTTTATCCAATTTGAGGTCTAGTTTTCATATATATGACAGAATTATAAGTCAATCCTGTTAGCTTTTAAGTTACATATTATATTACTGTTTTTCCTATCAAATGTTGTTTTATGCATGGGTATGTTTTATTGCGTAAAAAAAAAAAACTTTTGTGTTTGATTCGTAATCTCAACAAGAATCTATTTTTGGTCCTAAGATCAATCTTTTAGGTTTAAGATAATTAACTTGTGTAACCACAACAGCCAACATCCAGTGGAAAAAAAATAATAATCTCTTTTTATGATTAAAAGGTCGTAATATTATGGACAATTTCAACATTCTAGATCTCAGTGTCTCATTATCATGGAATTACAAGCTTTTATGTCACAAAAAACATGTCCATATTGGACTGGACCTCAGAGTAAATTAATTATAATGCCTACAATCCTTAAAATGCTTTTTCACACAAACATGTCCAAATCTTTAAAAAAGAAACTTACCATCATCAATAATATGTATAACGTGTACAACTTTTTCACACCTTCAGTAGGTAAAACATAAAAAATCTTATTGTATTATATCGATTCGACACGACTCTTTTGCGCTGGAGCCCGTCTTTCGGGTATAGGCTTTACCGAGTGATTAGAAAGATTTTAGGTTGCTAGAGAAAAAAAGCTATCTAACCCTGATATCCTTGGTACTGTCCCTGCTGAGAAAGATCCGGACCAAAAAGACAGCATCTATCTCATCCTTAAAAATGAGATAGATGAGCTTTCAGTAATAGCAAAAGCAGCCTATCTGGAATGGCCTACTCCTTACTTAAGCAAAGTTGTATGCAACCGCATAGAGGAAGTTAAGCCAATCCCTCTATTTTCATCTTGAAAGATTCGAAAAAATAGAACATGCTCTACCCCTTCCTTCGATTGAAATTTAAATAATAAAAAAAAAAGTCAAAATAAATAAGTAATTTTTTTTTTTTTAACAATATGAGTTGATATTGGCCTAAAATTTGAGCCACGAGATTTAAGCATAAAAGTCTTGAGACAGGATAAAGATTGAAGATCTGAAGGAGATAAATGAAATTATTGGTATCTCAGTAGTCAAGATTCTCATACTTATAAGGTTTAGCATTTCTCCGTTCTCTTTCTTAAGGTTTCTATTTAAGAATATTTTAAGATTCTTACATATTTTCTGATGTTCGATAAAATACTATTGGAAATGGGGTGGGAATGGGGACTAGGATTGCAGTGAAAATGAAGTGTGCTGGAGAATGAAGAGCATACAATTAATATAGAACGTCACTTGTGAAATTTGTTTTTCTTATTTCTACTAGGAAAGTCATTTGTCTAGAATCAAAAAATCTGATCAATTGAACATGAAAAAATTAAAAAACAATTTAAAACAAATTATTTTCTTCCGTACCGAACACACCCAAAAACTTGACATTTAGTCAGCCTCTTAGAAGTGATTGCACATAGAATACCACATATGATGAGTAAACCTAGCTTTCTTAATTAATTGGTAAAAGTTCAAAAAGAAATATTCAATAGTAGTCCAAAAAGATAGGTGAAATCTTGAGAATTTTTGAAATATTTGATACCATCATAATATCAAATAATTATGTAATGAATGATTAAATTCCTTAACAAAGAAAACCAAATAATAACATACCAAAAGATTGTCGATCCTTCTGTGTTTTTGGACGTAATAATGAGAAGCTTTAATTATTTATTTTTTCAAATCATGTTTTTTTCTGTTTCCCTTTGCCCATTAGGGGTGTGAAGTCACGAAGGATACTATTTTTATTTTTTTGGAACATATGTATTTTTAAAAATAAATAGATTTTTTCTTATTATTATTTTATACTCCATTAGATAAATAAACAAAAATATTATCTTAAAAGTATTTATATATAATCTATAAAAACACTATTGAAGGTGGCGATGGGGGTTATGGTGCTGGGTGAAGATAAGGTATGTTAAAGAAAGAGAAAATATAATCAATGTGAAATTTGTTTTCCCTATTTGCATCGAAGGAAATTATTTTCCTTGTTTTCAAAATGTTATTTTTCTTAAGAAAATATTATCAAATTTTTTAACCAATTAAATATAAAAAAATTAAAATGTAAAATATTTTCTACCATACCAAACACACCCAAATGAAAAAAAAAAAGCTACTGTACTATTGACTTTCATTTCTTAGAACTATTATTACAACAAAAAAAGAAACTTTATCTTTGTGGACCTTTTATGTTTCATGATATATTCATTTTGATACCTTTCTATGTTTCTCCAAGTCCATTTTGCTTCTTCTTTTTTTCTCCCATTTTGGAGGTATTATATTGTCAATGTTATAATCAATATCTTATATAGATTAAATCCTAGTTATAAAATTGTAACAAATTAAGGACATTGAACTTTAGTGTTCTGTTCTACACTTTATTCACATAAAGTAATATGTGCCACAATTTGCTCATTTGAGTGAATTTTTAATATTTTTAAATGATAAAATTTCCATTAATTTCAACATCTTAATTTTTTTAATATTATCTCAAGATGAAGCATTTATCCCTATTCAGTTTGATTCCAAACAATTAAGCTAACTACTACTAGTAGAAAAGCAAATTAGAATGAGAGACAATTTAGCATGAAGGGTCAGTGCACAAAGTATTCCATGTTAGCAAGATTTGAGAATTAGCGTCGTATTTCAAGAGTTAGTAATGTAGAAAGTCTACCTTAATACAAATATTAATGACTTCTTCTATAACTCGAATTTGTGACCTATAAGCCATACAAAGATAATTTAAGCATTGGTCCAAGACTCTCCTTCGTACTTTTAATATTAAGGTTTAATTTAATAAAATCAAGATTTGCTTCACTCCTCAACCATGTGCAAGGAGGAGAGCTTCTTAATTAGTCAGATGTGATTATTATAAATTATTAAAGTAAATAGTATGATAGAATCATAGAATATATAGATGCATAAACCTTTCACAGACCCCCAAAAGGGTGTCATTTTAATTGATTAATTAATACATAAAATAGTATTTTTTACTTTCCAATTAAATAATCTGCAAAAAGGTGAAGACAATAACTGGAATGTCAGCAAACCCAACATATAATAACTCAAGAAAAGGAGACTTAACAGAATATAACACTTAGAACAACCTTAATCAATATTATCTTGGGAAATTAAGTATTAGAAAAAGAAAGAGTTGGATATTCAACAAATTATTCCCATTGTCTTTTTTTATCAAAAGGAGCAAAAAGACCAAAAAGAGAAAGACAAAAACTAAACAAAAGCAAGCATACACATGCATGAAACAAAAGAAAATTAGGACAAATTTAATTTCCTAAGTAGTTATAGTACTCTTGATCATGTAATATTCTTAGATTTATAGGTGTACAACATAGAACATGTAAATACAAGAATGTTGCCCAAAAGGCAAAATAAAGGAGTCTTGAGAAAGGGGGAAAATAGGGACATTGGACCACAAAAGACCAATGGAATAAAGTGCAATCAATATACATGGTTCAATTTTTGCCACCCCCAAGTCACTTAGGGTAGGATATAAGGTGACATTTAGGGGCTCCAAGCATATTTACTTGACTCTCCCATTAAGGTAGTGTTAAAAATGTTACTAACTATTCCAAATTGAATTTTCAAATATTTACAACATAAAATACTTTTACACACATGAAATTTGTCTAGACCGACACAAAAGTGATTCCGATATCATTTGTGAAGGACAACCTGTTAGTAATATTGTCCAGTCTGAGCCTAGATCTGTATGATTTTAAAACACAACACTAATGTACTGTAAAACCTACTTATTTATATATCTAATCTCTCATGTTTTATCGATATATGACTTCTTATCCTAAGCTGAATGTCACGACTCACATAGTAGGTAACTATCTATAAAAGTGTGACTAGTAACTTATAAAATTAGACAGGTTATCAATGACAATACATTAGAATAGACTAATAAAGTAAAGAATTCTTTCCATTATATCAAATGCATATATAAGCTCCTTCCTTTGTGATTTGTGGGTATAGCAAATAAAAGGTTGTCTCCTATTGTTTTTTGTTTTGATAAGTGTAAACTTTTTTCGATGGGCTAGTAAAAGGCAGTGTAAGGCTAGTAATTGTGTAAAATGAGTTATCAGATCATAGTACAGTATCTATCTTTTTTCACTTTAATCACATAAGTTATGACTTGTCAAATTCTCTTATCTGACTATACTAATAATTGATGACAATTTTGAAGTCGTAGCATATGTTACTAGTCAATAAAGTCGTGAAAACCTTAGAGATTTAAGTTGAAATTTCAGAAGAAATAAATACTTGGGTTAGTTAGAAAGTATAGACACACTTGTGAAATATATAAAAAATCACTACCTCGACGCTATATGATATTCTCAAGTCAAATCACGATTCACTCCAAATCGTAGTTTAGTTCTCTCAAAATTGAGTTAAAATATTGAAAATCTCGTAACCAAACACTTAGCTTTTTATATTATTGTGATCATCGCATATATAATTAACAATGTCTTACTTACAGACTTGACCACATAATTGTGACTGTCCCTCAATCGTCACCCTTCACAATTGCAATAACTTGTTATACCTGGAAAAAAATATGTAAAATAATTCATAGTATGTGATTTTTTATCTGAAAGTTACTCGAATTCCTCGAGTTTTAAATTAAACCATATCGATACCAAAACATAAGATTAACATACGAAAAAATTTCAAATCAAGAAATAGAATTTAATACTCCAAATTAAGAATCAGAATGTTACAAATACTCAAACAAAAGAGTGGGATGCTATTACTTTGTTCTTCAAATATATAATTGAGATGTACACAAATTTAATCGTAATTATAAAATAGAAAGAAAAAAAACTATGACATGTAGCTAGGACATAATTATTAGTAGTGAGTAGCTAGCTAGGCCATATTATTATTTTCCTGCTTCGTTGTTAGGTAACCATGATTTGCTAAGTAATTATTCAAATAAGTACTATTTCATGGTAAACTAAAGAAAATGCCAGACGTATAAAAGTATAACGTCTCCCACATAGACAATTATTTTTGTAATACGTACAGAAATACAACGATTCTTACCTAAAATTTAGAATAATGAGATTATTGTTTAGGCATGCTTATCCAAAGTCAATACCAATTTTTATTTAAATTGATGACATGCAAATCTACCAAATCAATATTTTTCTAGCAATTATTAACGCTTAAATATGTTAAATAAAATTTAATCGTCGTTCGTTGATAATCAGTTTCATGTCTACAAAATAAAT
This sequence comes from Solanum etuberosum, assembly GCA_029582245.1. Classification (NCBI taxonomy): domain Eukaryota; kingdom Viridiplantae; phylum Streptophyta; class Magnoliopsida; order Solanales; family Solanaceae; genus Solanum; species Solanum etuberosum. The sequence continues at coordinate 69,672 of JAJONR010003828.1, forward strand.
AAATCACTTATTAGTATACAATATTTTTTTTTAAAAAGCTGACAATGGAATTGACGATGAGTGTCATTGATGTAATATAAGTGAAAGGTAAGGGTGATTATGGTAGACAAAAATAGTGAAAGCGACTCCCACTATGGGCAACTCCCCTTGATGACTACAATCTCTGAATAAGCTTCTGACTTCCCATTAAGAAGAAGTAAAAAAATGAATAATATGAAAAGTGAGAAAGTACAAACTTTGAGGTCCCCAAATTTACATGACTCCACCAAAAGCAAAAGGAGGTTGCTTTACAAATAAACTACCTCCGATGCACGGAGTTGTTCGTGTGGTAACCAATCCTCACTTCTAATCTTAAGGTTATGAGTTTGAGTTATTAAATGAGCAAAGGTTGGAGCTCTAGAGAGATAAGAAAAACAATAAAATAAAATGTATATTGTCTCCTCCGTCATGCATGGTGTTTGAATTAATTTGTTTAAACAGATTAAAAAATGTATATTACATAAATTAAGACGCAGTTAAATTGAATATAAATTATACATATATATATAGATATGGTCACATTGTCAATGAAACACCCTCCCTCCTATAGAATATACAACCCACACATACCTTCCTTTAGCAAATTGTAAAATCTTTTTCTATCTTTGCTAAAATATTAATGATGGGTTAAAATATGTAAATACAGAATGAATATATGTAAATAAATATTTTGAATTAGCCTTTTTGTTTGGGAAAAAAGAGAATGTTAAATCTGTTTGAAGAAATTGCAAATCAAGATTCCATGTATAGTCCCAATGCACAAAACACAAAAGCTCCTGAATTTCAAAAAGACCAGAAAGCTGACAACAAAACCCCCACACAGTGGCAAAACTGTAGTTCCCTACTACCCCCAAGCCTGTTTCTGTCAATTAAATTCTCTCCACATTGGTTTCTTTAATCATGGCCAATTTTTAGCTGCACCATTTTCTTCTTCATCTAACAAGTAATGAGCAAATACCATTGTCAGCTCTGAGAAAAACACACTGAAACTTAACTTCAGCCACTCAAAACCTTCATAAAAAGCCTTTCTTTTTTTTCACCCAGAAACACAAACAACACACAGTGTGACATAATATTTGTACACTATAAAGATTCTATATCCCACCCAAGAACTCTCTGTAAAGTTCTGATCTTTACATCTATATACACTCAATTTTTCATTTTTTGTTAAATTCTTTATTTGGGGTTTTCTTAAAATGGAGAAAATTGTGTTTGTTGTTAACTGTGAGCTTAAAGCTTGTGGTATTGTGTAGTTTCCTGTAAAGGGTCTTCTCAGTTTTACTATCTAGAGAGAAAAGTTTTAGCTTTTCTCAATTTCCTCTCTTTTCACTTTTTTCCTCTCTTTTCTACCATTATAATGGATTGCAGAGTTATGATAGTAGTGAATTTGGATCCACAAAGGAAGAGAAGTGGTGGGTTGAGAACTAAACAGGCAGGGCGTGGGTCTTGCCGAGGAAGTTAGACCATTTACTTCAGAAATAGTAAATAAAGAACTGATCTTTTCCCTTCCATTGAGACATCCATATATGTAATATTGTTTTGGTGTCTTCTGGGGATACATACATATAACACCAAAACTTGCTATGGGGTACTTGTTGAAAGAGGTTTTGAAAACTCTTTGTGGAGTAAACCAGTGGTCTTATGCTGTTTTCTGGAAGATAGGTTGCCAAAACACCAAGTGAGTTTTCTAATCAATGTTCTATCATTTCTTTCATGTGGATGTTGCTTTATTTTTCAAGAAAGATTAAATGGAAGTAAAAAGATGTATTCTTTGTCTTCTGGTTTGAGTACAAAGTTAAGTGAGTTCTTGTTTTTAACACAATGGAGAAAAATGTGAGTAAAAATATTTACCTACTCTGCTGATAATTGTTTTTCTTTGGTGAGAAAATAGAGGGCAAATGAATGTATGAACTGGAAAAGTTAAAAGTCTAACGGTCCTTTTGTTCAGTGCTGCTGCAAAACTGTAAATTGAGTCTCACTGATTCTATTGTGTTCAGTTCCTTTCACAGTCTCCCTTGTTTGACCAAAAGACAGCTTATATATCATAATGCTGTGGTGATAGAGCTAAAGTTGTTTATTCCGTTGTCGAATACGATAGGATTTGACTGATAATAGATTTATGGGATATTGTTGTAATGTTTGTGTTTTGTAATCTGATGACTTCATTTTCAGTTTTTGGAATGTTGTCGCTGGTCCATTCTGTTTTGTCTTCAAGAATCTTTGAGGAAGTTGAAAAAAAACAGATTTGTTGTAATCTTATAAAACCCTTGTAACTGTTGTGATCTGCTTTCCACAAACATACTCATTACTGCTTTTGTCAATTTTGTTTGATTCTATATGTTCCTAGTATCAAACTTCTTGTCTCTTGTTCTTTAGTTTATTACACTTCTCCAGTAATCTTGTGATATAGGAATTCAGGAGAGCTGTCACTTTCTGTGATTGACTTTACTGATATTTTTCTATCCTTGATTAAAGTTTTTGCAAGCACTGCAAATGAATTGATATTTCTCTTGTGGTTTTCCAGGATTTTAATTTGGGAAGAATCTTTTTATGAAACTTCAACATTGTCTAATATTCATGGAACTTCTGAAGTTGAGAATCCAGAACTAGCTTTCCAAGATTGGAGTACTGGTTGGGTTCAAAATTCTCAGCTTCAGAATCAAGCAGGGGAGAACTTGCATTTGCTTGTAAACAAAATGCTGATGGACAATCAGTTCAATCTAGTAGGAGAAGGGTATGGCCTTTTCGAAATGTAGCTTTTTAATGTTTTTTATCCTAAAATGAGAGCTGAATAGAGTTACTTCATATGTTATATCTTTAATATTGTGTCTCAGACTAATTGGCCGGGCTGCAGTTACTGGGAACCATCAGTGGATTCTTTCGGAGGGTTTAAGTAGAAATGCTCATCCACCAGAGGTACGTATTTAGATAATTCTTGCGTGCCAATGGTCAATTGTTTCCTTTAGGATGCCATTCTATCGTAAAGTATAGTCTGTGTCAGCTAAGTATATATGTTTCTACTTTCTCTATTGCATTCAAAATATGAACAATTTCCCTTTTAAAATTTGCCCGTGTGGTCAAAAGAAGTTTGTTTTACTATTCAACTGAATTTAGAAGCTCAGAAATCTCTTAAACTTAAGACAAGCTTAGATACTGATGTTAGATCGCTTCAATTTGGTGAAACTAAGATGTAATGCTGTAGTATACTGCTGGGTTGATCAACTGATGTTTCTTCTTACTTCCATATTCTGTGGTTTTATTAGGTTTTGAAAGAACTTTGCCAACAATTTTCAGCTGGCATACAGGTAAAATAATCTTGATGTCATTGATATGCTAAACTGTCTCTATGTTTTGCAACTTAATTAAATTCTTTATACATCATTGTTATGCAGACAATTTCAGTTATTCCTGTTCTTCCTCATGGTGTTGTTCAATTTGGTTCATACTTGCACGTAAGTCTTTCGCTTTCTTGCCCTTTAGAATCTTAACCCACTGTTATATTCTTGGTCAGCCTTCGAGCTGATTGGGCTATCTGTTCTTGATAAATAAATCATTAGTCAATTGAAAGTGGACGTAATCAATTCCCAGTTCAAACTTCTAACGGAAAGGTCTTGTATGCTTTTAAGGTTTGGGGAGGGGGCTAGATATGGTAAGTATTTTGTTGCCGGTTATTGTAAATATAATGCAGTCATAAAGAAAGTGATTTGTAAAATGTGCTCAATCTTTTAGATAGTGCTAGTCTAGATGTGCCCAGGGGTGATCATTTTGTTTGCCAATATTTTTAACTGTGCTCAACTGGTTCAAATATTTGCTCAGAAGTGAAATGGTCATTTTTGTTGCCTCAGATAATGGAGAATATGGGATTTGTGGAGGATGTGAAAACACTAATAAGTCAACTAGGATGTGTCCCTGGTGTTTTATTATCTGATGAGAATGCTACAAAAGAACCTGCACTTGAAACATCCAGACCAGTTTACCTTGGGAGTTCAGTCTCAACGGAATATTGTGGGAGAGCCAAAGTAATGAACTCTGCTTCAATAATCGACAAGGGTAACTCAATTCAGACTGAGGGTTTCGTTGGTCAAACTTCTTTTTCTTTGGTTGATGCAACGTTTCAAGGCTCCAATGTCACTCAAAGTCTTGCTGACTGCCATGATAACCACTTCCACAAGAAAATTTTGCCAGAAGTGAAACCATACATGTATATGAACAGCCAGCTGACAAATAATGTCATCAAAACTGAGGTAATTCCTCCAAACCCCGACATGTGGAAGAAGCAACAGGCTTCACAGTACATTCAAAAGCCACCATTCTGTCAGGAATCTTCTGTTGGCTCATTAACTCTAGATAGTGACAGCATAATGTTAACTGAACAACAGATCTCTGGTGAAAATAGTCTTGCAAAAAGCAATTTAACTCTATCAAATGGCTTAGGATCATCTCATGCAAGATCACATCATGAAGTGATGTACAAGTCAATTCCACATCCCAATTTTTTCGCAGATGCCAGCAGACCACCACAGAAAATCATCTCTTGCACAGAGCATATTGGAGATGGGCTTCAAATCAATTCGTCTGAATTGATGGCATCTTCTAAATATGATGTGAACCATGTGATCAATAGTCATTCTTTGGATGGACAACGTGCAGAATATTTGTTGGATGGGAGCAAGAGAATGGTAGAAAATGATTTGTTTCAAGCACTTGGCGCTATATTAACACGGAATGAGAATCCAAGTTCAAGTGAGTGCATTCAGGATTTTTGTAGTGAAAAAATTGAACACGGAGCGCGGAATCCCTTATTTGACAGCGCATATGGGGATGTGCATGTCCAATGTCAGTCTGGGGATGACTTGTTTGATGTTTTGGGTGCTGATTTTAAGAAAAGTCTTTTAAATGGCAGCTGGAACAATGAGCAATGCAATGAACCGAACTCAAACACAAAGGATTGGATTAAGAATAGCTCGACTTCTACAATAAGTCGGGATGCTTCTTCTACCATCAACCAAGGAAACTCAGATAATTGTATGTTCTCCATGACTGGCTTTGACCGTATTTTAGATACTATGGTATCAAATCGTTCTGCTAAGCAAAGCCTGGATGACAATGTTTCTAGCCGTACGACTATAACAAATTTGAGTAGCTCCTCTGCCCCTAATGCTTCATGCTCCTATGATCGAGTTGGCGTCTCCAGTCAAATTCAGGGAGAGCAATTTGTGTCTCCCAAGACACTTCCAAAATCAGGAGCAATGAGTTCTTCTTCATACAGATCTGAATGCTCCAAAGAAGACACAGGAATGTATTCTCAAAGTAGTTCAATTTATGGATCAACGATCAGTTCATGGGTGGAAAGTGGTTATGACACAAAGCCATCAAGCAGTGTTTCAACAGGCTATTCTAAAAAACCAGATGAAATGAGCAAAACAAGTCGCAAAAGGCTTAAACCAGGAGAGAATCCTAGGCCAAGGCCAAAAGATCGGCAAATGATCCAAGATCGTGTGAAGGAACTTCGAGAAATTGTGCCTAATGGGGCAAAGGTGATACACATCCTTTGACACTTGGAATTCCTGTTTACTCTTTGATATTTTTATTTTATTATTTTCCAATTTTTTAAATGAAAATTTTGCTCTTGCTGATGCTTTTCCTTGACGGATCATCTGATTTCAGTGTAGCATTGATGCACTGTTCGAACGCACAATCAAACACATGCTTTTCTTGCAAAGTGTCACAAAACATGCAGACAAACTAAAACAGACTGGAGAGTCAAAGGTTGGCTCATAACCATTTAGCCTTAATTCTCATGATACTGAAAAAGTTGAGTTTTCTTATTGATTTACAGTGTTGGGATTCAGTACTTAAATTTATGGCTGGAGATCATGAAAAAAGAAAGTTTCCAAGTTCAAGAAAGTCAGAAAAGAATATGATAACATAATTACACTCTACATAATTTCTCAGGTTTTTAGCTACAAGGATAGCTAGTTTAAGCTATAAGTTTCATAGTTGATAAATCATATAGGAGGCCTGAATTTCATGTGAGAATTGGTCATCACTTCTGTCCGTTTTGAACCCGCAGATTATCAGTAAGGAAGGAGGATTGCTTTTAAAGGATAATCTTGAAGGTGGAGCAACATGGGCATATGAAGTAGGCTCACAGTCTATGGTCTGCCCTATTATAGTTGAGGATCTAAATCAACCTCGTCAAATGCTTGTGGAGGTTAGTTTCTATGCATCTCAAAATAATGATTCTTTTGTTCACTGTCTAGCATATCTGACGGGACATCTATTACTGGAAAAATATGACTGATGGTTCATCTAAGCTTTCTGTTCTCTGCAGATGCTTTGCGAGGAACGGGGCTTATTTTTGGAAATAGCTGACATTATAAGAGGGTTGGGCTTGACTATCCTGAAGGGGGTGATGGAAACAAGGAACGACAAAATATGGGCACAATTTGCTGTAGAGGTAACCAATCAAGATTTGGATGTAACCTGCTTCTTGTACTCCCACAATATTGCTTGGTTGTTTATCATTTAGCATGACTTAGAATTTGCTATTTAAAAACAGGCAAACAGAGATGTCACAAGGATGGAGATATTCATCTCACTCGTTCGCCTCTTGGAGCAAACAGCAAAAGGTGGAACAGAACCTGTCAATGCTGCTGATAACAACACAGCAATGGTGCATTCATTCCACCAAGCAGCGACATTACCTGCAACTGGTAGATCTTGTAGTTTGCTGTGATCAACACGTTACTACTGCTTCACCCGGTAATATAATGTTAAGAGCAAGCGACAATTACATGCTTGCTATGACTAACATTTACACCAAAATGATACTTCTGGTGGTTCTAACGCTACTCGGTAATTTTTGTGTCCCATGAGCCAAGGTGTATCAGAAATTCAGAATCCCCTGAAGAGCATAAGCTCTACTTTAGGCCCTCATTCAAGGTGGATAGAATATTCCAATCCATCCCTGGTTGTAAACTTGTAAAATATGTAGCAATCAGATGCTATAGAATACCTCCTGTAGGATGCTATGATTGGACAAGTTAGTTGTTGTTTTGATTCTTTCCTTAAATGCGCTTGTTTTATGGGGTTGGTCATAAAAGGGTTATTTGTTAGTTTAATGTATAGGAAAGATGATATAAGGGGTGCTGGGAATTTTATTAGCTGATGTCTTCCTTTATTGCAATTTTTGTGTTTATGGACTTCCAATTCTGTTTCTGCTACCCAAATGACTGTTGTAATTCGTAAAGCTGTCCTTTGCCCTGTACTATTTCTGTCATTTTTGTGATTTTGCTTAGCTTACAGCGTTGCCAAAAAAACTGACTATCGTATAGTTGAGTGACTTTTATGTGGAGTATAAAATATGGAGTAAAGGTTTTAAACTATTACTTGAGCCAAGGTTGCGTATACACTACCCTCCCCAGAATCCATTTGTGAAATTATACGGAATATATTGTTATTGAAAGGTTCTAAACAAATCATTACTGCATCATTAACTGTGCCTCTCGAATTACGTGGTGTGAAGGAAATTCAAACTGAATCTTTTTTGCCTAAAAGTTTTATATCATGTAACAAAATTTCTTCACAGGGGAAGTTACATTTACATATTGTGTAACAAAATTTCTTGTGACACAACACCATATTTTTTTCCGTATCCCTTAGAAATTCTGACTTCGTCACTAGTCCTCACTCTGCTGCAACATCATGATGTACACTTTCTGTACTCGGCTGATCTGGCATTACTCTTTTCGTTTTCCAACTATTAGTTCTTATTCTCACCGAGGTGAATCGATTAGTTTTCTTGAATCTTGCTAAGGTAGCAAGTTGATCAAATGATTCCACCATCTTTATAGTATAAGAAACCATTTCTATGAGTAATGAAGCTACTGTTGCCATAGGAATGATATCAGAAAAAATTATTCCCTCCCATGAACTATTTGTGTGGAGCAAGGACTTGAGATTTTCAGCAGCAATTTTTGCATTGTCAATGTGGACTATAATGGTGAGTGTATATGTCATTGTTTTCATAGCCAATGCTAATTCTTTTAAAACATGACCACATTCTGTACTCACCTTCATGCATGGTTCTTGAATTTTAGTTCTAATTTCCTGTTCACTCTGTAATAATTTTAGTAGATTAGTTAATTAATTAGTAAGTCATTTCATGTGTTTAAGTAGCTAGGACCATATACAACTTCAGGAAAATGTGTGGTTTTGAACTTTTGACAGTTACTTGTCTCGGAAAGTCAAAATTTATTGACCTTTGAAGATTTGCCTATGAGACATAGCGAGGTCAAAAGTTCAAAATCAGCCACCTTTTGTTTGTTTATAAATATTCTTTTTGTCCCAAAATATTTTAAGATATTTTTTTTAAATCGTATTGAAATGAGAAAAATTGCAGTTTATATGATACATTCATATTGTAGTAGCTTTTCTCTAGTTTTTGAATACCTGAATTTTAATTTGAAAATATTGAATAAATCTCAAAAATTAGTCAAGTTGACTTTAGAGAAACAAACGGACTACTATTTTGAGATGGAGAAATTATAATTACCTGAGTTTGATAGTTAAGATAGACATTTAGGGCATGAATTCGATAAGCACAATCTCGAGCAATGCCACCAATTTCCAAATATTGATCCCAAGGATGACGATACCTAAACTTCCCATGTCTAGGCTCCCATTTTGCAAAATTAGCCTGCAAAAACATGAAGAAAAAATTAAGGAGAAAATTACAAGTACTCGTTACATTCTTATAATATATATTTTTTTTCATAAGAGATTATTCGAAAAATTGTCCCAATTTATGTGACCACTCACTAGTACTTCTTCGGCGCTTTTTGAATTAAGCACACTTTTATATCCCTGCAGATCAGATGTTTTGTGTTCGCTAGCTGCCCCACTTGATGTGTTTAAGTAATCAGTCCCAAACACTGTTTATCGTGATAACCCGAAACGGACACCAATGAAAATGTCAAAATAAAAATAAGGACACCATAATCATATCTTGCCTTCAATTTTGGGAGAAATCTTAAATATGTCACAATTGCAACTGCATGTACAAAAATAGCATTAGTTACAACACATAATCTAGAGAAAACTACTGAAAACACCCATAATACTCTATTACTTGACTAACTGGTTTGAAAGCACTTGTTATGTCATGTGACAGATCGGGTGTATCTAAGTTTAGTTAGTCAAGTATAGAGGTGTTTTTAAGGCTGTCAATAGTTCGGAAATTAAACTAATAATTTGCGCCAAGTTGAGGTTTTTTTTTTTGTGTTATTGAATTAATTACCTATTAAGAAGAGAAAAAAACCAAGTAAAATAGGCTCTATTGTCTTTGACCCAGAGAGACAAGCTAATCGATGAATTCCACCAAGAATGTTGCAATTGCTCTATTTATAGCTCTTCCAAGTGTTGCTCCTGCAAAACAACAAAGGTAAATTTAATTAACTAAAAGATAATAAATTTATAATCTAAAATGAAATAGGGCAAAAAATTCAAGTAAAATGTTTAGTGGTGTAGTAAACATGGTCTTAAAATAAGCCAAACATGCACTATCTTTTTTTCCAAGAGTTCTTAACTTTTATATCTGGTCAGCTAAAAGATAACTAGCCATAAGTTTAGTGCAATATGACATGTTATCAAAACACACTAAAAATACAGTGTAATAACTTACCAACAGTAAATTCAAAGACGACAACAACAGTAAGAACAGCCCACATTGCAGAAACACCAAAACCTTGATACTTAAATTTAGGCTCAAAATAGTAGAAGAGTGAGACTAGAGTTATGGCAAATCCTACTTTGATAGAATGAACAATTATTCTAGGATCTTCTATTCCTAATTTCTTTGCACTAATTGCATTATCGACAACCTTAAACATTAACATTTTAACTAATTGTTTGAACCAAAGCCATGCACTAAGGAAACATCCACACTCAGCAACTTCAGCTTGATTTTCAACAACAACAGTCATTTTAGCTAGGTTGATTAGGTACTTTATTGTTTCTACTTTTAAAGAAGAATTAATAAAGATTGGTTGTGACTTAATGTTAAAGTTTCCTTTCTATTTATAGAAGAAAAAAAAGATGAGAAATTGACCAAGACAGTTGACAACAAAGAAATACAGATACTTACAATTTTATTATTTTTAAATTTGTTGTTGGGATGTATCTTCCACCTTTCTTTTGGCTTCAAGATTCTAGGAACACGTTTTTGTGTGTTAGCTGTATAAAGGTTTCAATTTCGTGCCTTAACAATCATATGAAGTCTTACCTTATTAGAAAAAGAATGTATTAAAAAGAAAATAAATAATATATTTATATGAAAAATGGAGCATTGACACATTAAATAACAATAACAACATTTTGGATCAAAGTATTGACGACAAGAGCATTTTTATACCAAATCCATAAATGGAGGACATTTTTATTTATTTCACATAGTTTAAGGATATTTTTTACCCGTTTTCGATATCTAAGTGAAATATTAAAATCCGATAAAAGAGTTGGACATATTCCATTTCCTAAAGATGACTCGAATAAATAGGCTCAACAACAGTCATTGAGTTAACTCTATTATACAGTCTCAAATTAGTTACTTGTGCATTTCATATGTCACTAGCTAACTATAGATGTTTAATTAGTGACCTAAATCCCAAGTACATAAATATTTATCTTTTCACCATTAATACATTAAACGTAAATAATGTATCGGTGAATTCAAAACACATTTAGATCTACTAATCAAATTTTGAGTACTAAAAAAAATCATGAAATATGTGTGTCAGTATATCACACGGTTTATTAACAAAATTAAAATAAATAAATAAATAAATGTATGGTGCTACCATATAATGCTATTTTTGAGATTCGTTTTTCAATTTTGCCATGCTAAAGATAGATGGGAACTCGACAAAAAAAAAATATTTATATGAAGAAGCTCTTATCATCGATTTAATAATTTGTTTGGTCAATCTTATAAAATCTAATATTTTAAAAAGTACTCTCTTGGTTCCTCATTATATATTCAATTTATTTAGAGTTAATGTTTTTGAAAATCTATTAATTCATAAGGGTAAAATGATATACTCACTATGTGAATAGAACAATATAGACATGTAAATAGGACAGAGGGAGTATTTTTCAAAAAAATACTTTATGATGAGAAACAATTTGTGTTTGGCCAATTAATCTAAAAAGTACTTTTGAGCAACAATTAGTTTTGATCAAGCTTTCAAAAGGTGTTGCTAAGTGTATTTTCTCAAAAAGTTCTTTTGAGGAAAAACTATATTTTTTTTAGCTTAAGAAAAACAGTTTCTGCTACTCGATCTCCAGAAGCACTTTCCCCAAAAGTTTGGCAAACATCTCATGACTTTTTAAAAATAAATCATTTTGATCTCTAAAAATCTTGGCCAAACCGTGAGTTCAAGTAGTACTTATTTTGGATCTAGATCTTTATATTTTAAGCTCTAATTGTTTAATCTCGCATTAAACATGTTGAAACTTGAACGTATAAGTTAGTAAAAACCCTTCAACAAAATCTCCTTCATGGCACTTGTATTTATAGTAAATTGCAATTTATTTCAAATATACGATACAATTAACGAACAAGCTAATTAAGAGGATCTCAAAGTTTTTCCGTACATATTTCAGCATTTGTGAATGTACCTTCTCAAATATTAAAAAAGATAGAGAGAGAGAAAAAATAGATATAATACTAAAGAATAATCCATTAAATCCAATAAAATATATGTGTATATAGAACGTGTGATAATTTGTTAAGGGCATATAATCACATGGAAAATATCTTATACTTGTTTAGAAATTATTGGAGATCCGTGGGGACTGTATCATTGCATACTGATTTGGCAAGATCATGGGTAAGTGATGTAAGTTGTCAAATATCGCACATTAAGAACGTGACATAAGTGTTTAAATGTTTCCCATGTCTAGATCAGGGGCGTAGCTATATAATATTTAGGGTGTTCAATTCGGAAAATTATACCTTATAAATAAGTAAAATAATATATAAAGTGGTTAAATAACGTATTCAGGACACCCTTAACACAACAAAGTGTTGTAGCCTAGTAGTTTAAGGTGCCTTGAAAGAGTCAAGCCTTTATTTCCAAAAAATTTCATGTATACTACGTAGTTTAGTGAAATTTATGGCTACGCTACTGAACTTTAGATCATGGATATTGCAAGATTTATTTTATCATTTGTCTCATATTTGAGTATACATCATTTTAACAGCCCTATTGAAAGTGCTCTTTATTCGAAATTATAACAATTGAACATAATTCTAATTTCTAATTAATTGGTACGGAGCTTTTAATCGTATGTCATTAATAAAGAGTTTAATTAAAGTTCAAAATAAAATTATTTTGTTGTATAAATCATATGTTTATACGATGGACCAAACATGTAAAAGACAATATACTTGCCCGCCAACCAAAAAAAATCCTTCCTATTTAGTATTACTTATGAATATTCCTGGATGACCCATAGCGAAGTAGTAGCTTTAGGGAAGGATGAAAAGAACCCTCATCGGGAGTGAAACTCATGTTTTAGTGCTCATTTTAATTGAAATGATATTTCAAGCTGGTTTTTTTTATGATCGTAGTGTCCGAGCCAATTTTCGCACACCTCAACTAATTCCACGACATATATATTCTTTTTTCATCGTGTTACAACTTACAACCATAGAAATGAGATGTTGGTTCAACTAAAAGTGTTTTATTGAAAGAAAAAAAGTTTCATAGTCCAAATACTAGTACAACTGAAAATATAGCAGCAGCAGCACTAATTAAAGACAGTACATCAGTTGAAGCTCAAGAAACACTAATAAATTCCAGGTACTACCCGGTAAGGCACCTTTTCGCAATACTTTTTCCAGTATTTTCCATACCTGCAAAGAAGCAAGGCATTGTCAAACTTTCACCTTCACTAGATTTTCATAAGACACAAAATGCCACGAACGAGCACATTCATAATAACTTTCAAAAGTTTCAAAAAAAAAAGAAAAGGGTAGACCATAAGATCGAAGCGTCCTGTTGTTTACTGATATTAGGGGGGTAAAATGCTTGCACTAAATCTTTTCATCAGTTTTAGTTCAATCTAACTTCATACCTCGAGCTGCTTCTACCTCTCGCTTATCAAAACAAGCCTATCTTAAAAGTAACATCCTTTTATGAGGGGCCGGACAAGGAAACCTCAGATAAAAACGTCTCTTGATGCTAGTTTTTTCAAAAGCGTGGGTGGGCAGCATTTTTGGAGGATCCAAGCAACATAGCTTCCGGCAAGAACTCTCTGTATCTCTCTCAGTAAGACATACAATGGACTATAATTTCGCCATTTCCTTAACTAAAAAATGAAAATGGAGATCCGGGGAAAATAAAAAAGCCCTTTGCCATCTCTGCCTATTGGAGAATGGAGATGTCTCTTTCGTTGCTTATTCTAATTTTGAAGCATTACTGTATTGTGCACAAGGGAGAGCGTTTTAGTTCTCAAACTATAAAAACAATAAAAAAATATGTTTGTTTGCACGCAAGGTTCTTTGTGTATTGGATTGCATAATGATCAAGTTTTTGTTAAAGATTGAGTTACTTACTTTGACTTGCACCGTTCGTCATCCCTTTTGGCTCGATCCAAAAGGAGGCCCGTCAGATAGATTACATAGAAGTAGGGAATGAACTGCAAGGAGGAAAAGTTATGAAGGAGAATGGATTGGTTAGATTCTAGCACCTTAAGTAGACAGTGCAAAAATGATAGAGAGGAGGCAGAATATTTTTATATCTCTTCTTGATATGCATAAAAATGTAAGACTGTCTATTTGATGTAAGCAAATGCTTACATGGTTGAAAAGAGCTGGCACACTCCAGAAAAATGAAGCTAGTATTTCTGGAACATAATGGAAATGTCGCGATAAGCCCCACCTGCATAATGTTTGAGGTTTATAATTAGTGTTGCATCTGAAGTATACAGTACTATCAGCATCGAGTTCTTGAGAAATAGTTAAAGAACAAATGAGAACAAAATGGTAAAGATGTTCTCTGAACTACACAGCACTCTTTTGTAACAGCAATCTCGTACGGCTTATAAAGAACAAATTTGGTGGTTCAATTGACTACAGCTTGTAAACAGGAAAATTGGTGGCGGAAAGAGAGTAACTATTTGTTCCTATAAAGTTAACAAGGTTTAAGAAAAGAACTGACCATCCAGATGTCAGGAGAAGGCTGGTTTTAGTCTCGCCAGTGGTAGTAGTGTATGAGGCAACAATCTACAGGAAAATTGAAACCAAATCAGATATTATTACGAAGGGGAAAGAGAATTTCTAAAATATTTTGACTAGAAATGGAGTTTAAAATGTCAAGTCGACTAATGCATTATATTAGTGGTAGTAGAAGTAAATGTAATCATGATTATCATATAAGTTGGGACAGAGGGAGTAAATCATAGATGCTATCCTCCAACCTTCGAAGGAGCCTTTCCCCAGACAAGGGCTTTGCCATTTGTTCTGCGAAACTCTTGCCTCTGTCTGTCACAATCATAGTTTATGTATACGCAGAGAATACCAGCTACTAGAATAGAAATTGCAAGCTGCAAAAAAAGAAAAGAGTCTCAGGGCCATCACAAGCACAGAGCTAACAGACTAGGGATGGTGAAAGAGGCAAGTTCACTTACATTTTTTGTTAACGATACAGCTTGGAGAATTAAATATATTATATTTTTAGCTTATTCAGCTGTTGTATAATGCTTGTAAATTCAATGCATACTGTACTGGACATTCACATTGTAATACAAGTAGTTTCTTTCTGTAGGTTGGTATAATGCAAGAAATGTTCCACTGAAAATATCATCATAAGCTATCCACCATCTTTAAGATCTATAACCAGTATCCAGTGGATGAAAAAGAGCAACAGATTGTTCACTGAAAACGGTTCTCACGAATGATAATCTTGGTATAGAAAGATAATAAGTCAAAACCTTAGGTACAAATGGATCAGAAGTAACATCCTGTGGACAATGAACTAGCATCTAAATAACATATGGCAGATTCTTTGGGGGGTCAAAAGTACCTGAGGTCCAAGATTTACAGGATGTTTGACAAGGTACATGCCAGGAGAAGTGTACATACATGGAAGAAATACCAAGCAACCCCAGCATATGTAAAAACCGGCTGCCAAAACAACATCAAGATACAGAAAACATTATATCTTGCGTTCATGGTAGGGAAATAGGAAACCTACATAGCACAGGAGAGCTAAGGTAAGGCACGAAAAATGACAAACAAATACAAAGCATGTACAAACCTCTGTCATGAGCAATATCCATGGTGTTCCAGTAACCTGCTTCCCACCAAAAGAATTTTGTGACATACACCAACGTTATTATGGTATGTATAAGCATGGAATCAGAGAGACTTCCATATTCTTCATACTGCCAAATTGAAAAGCATACATTAAAAATGCTGTGAACTTTCAAACTCCAAAAGTTGGAATTGAATGTTAATCAACAGGTCCTTATATTGACAGTAACCGAATACTGTTTGGGGCTCCTAAGATGAAAGAACAAGAACAAAAGTTAAGACTGCTGAGCTATGTGACTTCCAGAATATAAACAAGAAAGTAATTTAAATAATGCCCCTCCCTTTCTCCTGGATGGTGCTAGTACAGAAGAATAAAAAAAAGAATTTATCTTGGAGCCTACAGCATTTCAAAGTCAAATAACAGAAAACAAACAAAATTTGTTATTTCTTGATAGCCTGACTAAAGAAACCAAATTACTATCCATCAACAGTGACAAGAGGGCTAGCAACAATAACGAAATTTGAAGCTCTAGAACTGCAAAATATAGGAACCTTCATTCTCACTTTCGAGCACTTCCTTAGAGCATTTACCTGCTTTATACAGTAGGTAATAGGGAGGAGTCCCCAAGATATCATGCCAAATCTGCAGTTTGTGAAGACCTTGATATCAAAGTGTTTGCCAATGCGAGGATATAACTCCATCCCCTAAAAGAGTAAAAGAAGTAAATCCCTAGGTTAAGATATATGAGATGACTTAAAAAGGATACTGCAAAATGCAAGTACAAGATTCAAATCAGGCCTTTCTAGTATCACCAATTTCATTTTTCATTGAGAGAAAAAAGAAAGGCAGAATAAAGTAGACAAGACAGTAAAGTAATTCATGCATACTTTCGACACCAGGTTGTTCGACTAATCAAAGGAAGGCAAGAAGTAGTCTTCATGTGAATTGCAAAAGATGCTTACCCAATAGTAGTCAACTATTATGTTCCCTGATGAACCGTGATCAGTGGAAGATGGTGCAACATGACCCTTGTAAATGTCAACATCATGTATCAGAGAGGTAATATGCATATAGAAAAACACATTATCACTGAGGATTCTTTTGTATGCTTACTTTTATGTATAAAAAGAGACAGAAGATTAAGCTTCCAAAATTTAGTGTAGAGAGAATCTCTCCCAGATGGTCATACACGATTGTAGGATTGAATATTCCAAACCTGACAAAGAGGGAAAAGTACAAATAAGACCAGAAGGTGATTAATTTTCTAGACTAAATTACTTGAGAAGCACAGCTGGAACAACTAATATTCAAGATGGCAGTGAATCATGCACAATCAAACAAGTAGTATCATGAATACCACACAAGAATATAAACATTTTCCTGACAAAATTATAATGATCAGCTTCATAAAATGGGAGGACAGAGAGAAAGGAGAAGCTTCACATTAATCAGACACCCAATTATAGTGAAGTTGCACGTTCACAAACTATAGTGCAGCAAATATACTCAAGAATTGATATTTTAACTAAACAGACTAATAAGTTGGGACTATACCCAAATTTATTATGTGCTACTGTGCTAACTTCCGTTATTATAAAAAAGGAAGTCATAATACTTTCCCATGCAAAGCTGCTATTCCCCAAGAAAACCAGTATTATTTACCAAAACAGCACTCTATAGAGTCAAATTTTCAGGATTCTAGAGCAAGTAAAATGTCGACAGTATGTGAATGGAACTTCTTACCACCAAAGGCTGAGATAGGTAATTAGTGTCACTGTATATGCTGCCATGCCATTTGCCTGCCATAAGACAAAACATAAAATTTCAAAATTTGAAGTGTATTAACTGTAAAATAATTGCAGAAAAGTCTTTTACCATGTCACGAAAACAAATAGTAGTGAAATAAACTAGCAACAGTAACATTTGCAATTCAAGAATTCACGTTATAAAACAGACCACAGGGAAAATTTCCTGAAGAATTATCATCAATTACCTTATAGACAGGCCTGTGTCCAGTTGGAGATATCGGTCCTTCAACCCTTTTACCAGGCAACAAAAGCTGAAGTGTAGCCTCAAATAGAGCATAGCAAATTATTATTTTTCCCGCAATTGCAGTGGGTCTTGGCCAAATGTCAATTAGTCCTTGCAGGCCATTCTCCTTTAGATAATTAAATGTTTGCAATACAGATCCATCAGCATGAACATTTGTATACCACCTGCATGTAACACATCGTATTTCCAAGATAAATCAATCACATAGATTCATGTCCTCATTAATAGACTATTCCGCAAACTGAGCAACTAATAAGCTAAATCAGCCCAGTGAAACATTAACAGACTTCATGTCGTTTAGATCCATTTATCAACCTTGCTTTCTGCACCAACTTTACACCATTCACATGTCTAAATGTATAGCTTTTGTTAAAAAACTGGAATCTTTATCACTTCCCAGTTTCATTATTACTCTCTTTTGTCTATGTAGGTCTCTGGAAAGAATGCATTGAACCATACACAAGAAACTACTCCCTCCCACTATTCCAAAAATAAATTTTTACTTTTACATGTCACTTTTAACATATCAATTAAGAAAAGACAATTCTTTTTTTCGTGTTTTACCATCAACATTAATTACTTAATTTTCTTAAGGAGCATGTAAAGTCCAAAGTGGACAATAACCATGGTAACAAGGGTTCAAATTACAATAGAGGCAAAAACACAACAGTTATTTCTTCTAATTTGCGTAAGCCTTGGTCGACAGAGTATGCATGTGAAGTGGTTAGAACACCTCCATTATTAAAAGATGCTACCTTTTTACCTTCTAAGAAAAATCTCTAGCCCTTCTAATGACCCAAATCAGAGAAAAAGTATACAAGAAGCAATCTTGATAAAAACCCACAAAAGAAATAAAAAGTTCAATAGAAAGTAGTACAAAAGAATCAATCTTTATAATAATCCACAAAAGAAAAACAAAAGGTTCAATCTTGAAACACAGAAACAAGTCTAAGATATGTGAAATTGATAGATTTTGAAGTAAAGAGGATGAACTTACATAAGAATAACAAAAGGGGGTACTAAAGTGAGAAGAGTGAGCATTGAGATATAGGTGAATAAAGGAGGGTGAACCAATTGAGACTCCGCCATTGCTTCTTCCTCCCTCCCTCCTTTCTGCTCTCTGCACTTGTTCTTGTTTTTGAAAAACTCAGAGATAACTCGACCACTGCTAATTTTCTTGATTATAAATTACACACACTCACACTGTACACTGAAAATCTTCCTTGTCGTATACTGCTAACGTGGTTCTCCAATTCTCCGCTGATTCTTCCATATATGAAAATCTATTGGTTCTCTAATATACCCACGTGAGAGAGTAGGTTGCCTGGCGTGCTGCAATCACAATCAGTAATAAAACATGAATGAGAAAACATTATACTATTTTGGTGGCATTAATATTTTTTACTGTTACATTATTGATTTGTCAGGACTATTGATATATCGAATGTACCAACATGACTTTTAAAGTCCGTTTGAATAAAGCTTATTTCAAGTGTTTGGAGTGTTTGAATAACTCAAAAAAAATGTTTATAAGTACTTAGTTTTAAGTTAACTTATAGCTTATAAGTCAAAAGTCCATCCAAACAAGCTTTAAAATCTCGTGGTCTTAAATACTTCATGTAGAAAGTTAAGAATTGCTAAAAAAGAAAAATGTATTTAGTATATTTTTAAAAGAATAGATTTTTATTTTTTTTGATAATTTTTTAATTTCAACTATTTTCTTAAATTTCATGTTAAATCGAAAACAAATAAAAAAAAAAGAAATAAGTAAAGTATGAACAACGTAACAAATTTATGCAGATTGAGCTGTGGAAAAGCCCTACCCCCAGTTTGGCGACGTGTCTTGGCCCAACACTATCACTTTAATTAATGTTTCACGTGGCCCAACAAGATTCTCTATTTGTGATCCATTTTATTATCAAAATAGTCCTCTTAATCACTTATATCCATTTTTATTAAAATGGTCCTCAATGTATAAAGGTTTAAATGGTCCTTAATGTATAGAGGTAATTATCAAAATGGTCCTTAATGCATTGAGGTTAGTCCATTTTTATCAAAATGATCCTAATATGTAGAGGTTGGTCTATTTTGATCCCTGAGTTGATGTATTCCTTTAATGGAAATGATCCTTTATGTATGTAAAAAGTGGATTAGTGTATTTTGATTATGGAGTAAATCATAAATTTAATGATTGGTGATAATTTCTTGTTAAATTTAACTAGCTATCTTATAACACTACATCAGTGAACTATTGTATTCACTCTACTTGAATTGTGACAATATATGATAAATGGATAGACATTTCACTGTATACGTTATACATTAAGGATCATTTTGTTCTTATTTATCACCTTCGAGTTGTAAGGATTTTTTTTATTTGTAAGAAAATACTTTTTAAAATAACAACTTATTCATATTAGGGCGAAATTATGGACACATTTTAAATAGGAATTTGTTGTATCTATTTGACATTTTTTACTGATTTGTTACATTGTGTGTGCTTCACCCATTTTTAAAGCGTGCGGAACTTTCTTCTCTTTTGCTTTTTTTACCTCATTATTTATCCTTACCACCTACTCCACCTTCCACCATGAAAAAATTTGATGGAAAACCTTATAAAACACGAAAGAATAAAATACAAAAATTAATAAAAAAATCATGTCATCTTTATCGAAACCTCACCGAAAAATCATTATCAATAAAATAGTACTTTATATAAAATCTTCAACAATTTTTAAAAAAAAAATGAAAACATGTGCTTAATGAAAAAAAAAATCATTTCATATGTTTGTCATACCCCTATATCCTGCGGTTAACCTAGTATCAAAGCCTAGAAAAGTTAATGGAGTTCTTTCATATGTTTTCTTTTAATTAGTTCTTTATGTCATGTCATTTATAAGTTAAAAAAATATTACGTACACTTTATAATTTAGCTGATTGTCAAAAGAATTATTATAGTAATTTTTTTTATATTTATTAAGGTTCTTAATTAAGTAAAAATAAATAAATCATGATTTATGTTATTTTCAATTCACTTGATATGCAGGGGAGGAAGAAGTATTTGGAGTAAAAAAAAGAGTGAGCAGCATCAAAACAAAGTGACCACAATTCTCCCATGGCTTCTTCAGCATCACAATCTCTACCATCAGACAACCTTATTCATGTATTCTGGGACGAGGGTATGCTGAAACATGACACAGGAAGAGGTGTTTTCGACACAGGAATAGACCCCGGTTTTCTTGATGTCTTAGAAAAACACCCAGAAAATTCAGACAGGGTAAAAAACATGTTGTCCATTCTCAAAAGGGGTCCTATTTCACCTTTCATTTCTTGGCACAATGGCCGCCCTGCTCTCATCTCTGAGTTATTATCTTTTCACACCCAAGGTACCCAACTTCAACTTCCTTTCAAGATTCTCTTTTTTTTTATTCTTTTGTTCTTTAATTGAGTTTGATTTCTATCTGTCTTTGCTGTGACTAGTTACTACTAATTTTTGGAGTGAAATCATAGATTTTTATTAGGTAGCATTAAAAGATTAGGTTTAATGTTAAAAATTAGGATTTTTTTTTTTTTGTTTCTGAAGGTTAAAATCAGCATCTATGAAGACCCAAGTTAATTTGTTAGACTATTGGGAAGTGAAAGGCACAATCTTTTTGGTAAAGATTAAACTTTTAGGCATTTCTACTTTAAGAATTCCAGGTTGTGAAGAAAAATGTCCAAAAAGTAAATTAATATTGTATAATTCAATGCCCAAATTGTCTTATTGTGCTTAATACCACAAGTTTGAAAATAAAATTTAATATCAATGGGTGATCATGAAGACCCATGGCCTAGGCTGGTGACCTCCATTGCACTTAGGAGGGGTGCCCGCCTAAGATCGGCCCAAGTGGTCGAGCGTACGCAGGCCCCTACCCTAATCTAAGTCCAATATTTGTTAACTTTCAGACAGTTTCTAAAACTGGATTTATTCTGAGCTGCCAAAGCATGGATAACACAATCAATATGGTTAAAAAGAAAGAAATTATGGAGAAGGAAGAAAAGATAGCACATTATAACAAGCTTAATGGATTGATTGGTTTGAAGTAACAAGAGGAAAAAAGGTGTTGATTATATTGAAGGAATTGGAAGAAAGGAAGGGGTTGATTGGTTTGAAAGAACACGAGGAAAATAGGAGTTGATTTTTTTGTTGAAGGAATTGAACAAAAGAAAGGGGTTAATTGGTTTAAAGGAATAGAAAGAAAGTAATATAATGCATGCTTAATTTCAAGTTGGTGTTGGTTATAAATTCAACCCTATTCTGAAATCTATTCTCATTTCAAAATTTAAGCGTCTTAGCTTTTTCATTTTTAATTTGTCAGAATATGTAAATGAACTAATTGAAGCTGATGGAAATGGCAGAAAAGAATTATGTGGAGGGACATTCTTAAATCCTGGGTCATGGGATGCTGCACTTCTTGCTGCTGGTAGTACATTATCAGCTATGAAACATATAATTGATGGACATGGGAAAATCGCGTATGCATTGGTCAGGCCACCTGGTCATCATGCGCAACCTACTCAAGCTGATGGGTATTGTTTCCTTAACAATGCGGGTCTAGCTGTACAACTGGCTTTAGATGGTGGCTGTAGGAAGGTTGTTGTCCTTGACATCGATGTTCATTACGGGAATGGAACAGCAGAAGGATTTTATCATTCTGATAAGGTTCTTACTATCTCCCTTCATATGAATCATGGTTCCTGGGGCCTCTCTCATCCACAGGGTGGAACTGTAGATGAGCTTGGTGAAGGTGAAGGTTTTGGGTATAACCTGAGTATACCTTTGCCAAATGGAACCGGGGACAAAGGGTATGGTTATGCCATGCAGCATTTAGTTGTTCCTGCTATCGAGAAATTTCAGCCTGATATGATGGTTTTGGTTGTTGGGCAGGACTCAAGTGCTGTAAGTGCATTATCTTATTGCAGTTCAGATTTTTGTATTTTGTGATGAAGTTGAAAGATATTTGTGGAGTCAAGTTTATTATTCAGTGCAATATCATCTTTAAAATGTGAAAAAGGCATATCCAAACTTATTAGTTGGTGATTGGTCTTTAACCCACACAGTTGACTTCTGTAATTTACAGATAATTGCTTGGACGTTGCGTTTGTTGTCAATCGTGTTCCTATGTTGCATAGTCTTGATCTGCAGTTTGGCTGTTTCAACTTCATTTTGACAAGTTAAATTTTGTTTGAGTCAAATTTTCTTCTTATAATTACTTTTAAGTGTTCTGTCAATTCAGTTTGTCAGTGTCAAAACTTCCTAATCATGTTCAATGTCTAAAACATATTCTTAACTAATATTGTATCAACATTGTTTAGTTCATAGAGCTATTGTGTATTCTGCTGACTCAAGAAACTTCTTGCACCCGGCTTACGTTTCAGTTTGATCCAAATGGAAGACAATGCTTGACAATGGAAGGTTACAGAGAGATTGGGCGGACAATTTGTGGCATGGCAAACAAGTATAGCAATGGACGGCTCTTGATAGTCCAAGAAGGTGGATACCATGTTACATATTCAGCCTATTGTCTCCACGCGACTCTTGAAGGTGTGCTCAATGTTTCAGAGCCTCTATTATCTGATCCTATTGCTTATTATCCAGAAGATGAATCATTTCCAACCAAGGTAATCGAAGCTATCAAAAAATATCAAAAAGAGGTTGTACCATTTCTTAAAGATGCTTAGTTGGGATCTCATTTCGTTTTTGCTTATGAGCTCAAACACTTACTGTGTCCCAACAACTCGCTGCTCACTCTTTGATCAGCGATTGTATTTCTGTATTGATACCTGATTCTCAACACATTCTTGTCCTCAAGGATGTTAAGGTGGAAACGAAGCCATTGGATCAAAGGGGAAAATCGATTCAAAAATTCATCTACCAGCAAAATAGCTCATTTAAATCAAGTATCTGAGGATCCTTGCTCATTTTCTCCATCAAAAAGTCATCCATATATATTTTGTTGGTTCTGTTTCAACATCACTCTCATTTTGTAATTAGATAATCTTTTCAATCTTCAAGCCTCTGGTCTTTCCAACTCATCTGTTGGACGCTGAGACGACAATAATGTAATTCCATTAGTGGGGTCTGGGGACATTAAATGTAAAATTATTTTTGAATAATAATAATATGTTAAATTGTATTGAGAAAAAGGGATGCTTGTGATAGATGACAAGAGATGGAAGATTCATAGGAATTGAAAACAATAGTACATCTTTAGTTGGCTGACAAAATTTGAAAAAGACATTTCACCTAATTTTGCAATTAATATGTATTTTTTTTTAAATTAAAAAAAGAAAGAAATATCAGTTGCATGCAGACGTAGAGGAAATTGGTCTAGACAGAGACATGAGTTGCATACGCCCTTCAATTAATTTATACATATTGATCACTTAACTATAATTAAATTATAAATAAAAATACATCTATATATAACTAAGCGCAAGACACATGCTTTATATTTCCCTACTCCTTGCATTATATATAAATTAAACTTACTAATCTAGTATCATGATAAATTGATAAACAATTGTTGTATTAAAAAATTGGAGTGTATATGTTAAATATTATCACGAGAAGACAACTTATTTTTCCTTCGAAGAAAGGGATATTGTTATACATTATCTAATATTTTCTTCTTTGACATTCTATATATCTTTAGTTTAATATCTATTTTTAAAAAAAGATTACTTTCAAATTAAAATTGTTCAAAAAAATTAAAACGAAGAAAGTAATACGTGACAGGAGGTCACAACAAAATTAAACAAGAAAAAAGGTTTATTTAATGTGGATTGAATCAAGTTGTTAAGGAGGAGTGAAGTACCCGTGACTTATATTTTAATACAAATGGTCCAACCTACATGCTACAACATTAATTATTTCCCCACTCACTTTTCCAAAGGCTAAGGACTTATTCATCAATTTATACTTATTGTGTGTTTCACTTTTTAAAAGTTTTAATCATTGAATACGTTATATTTTTAAATTATAAATTCAAAGTTTAATATATATATATATATATATATATATATATAAATATTTTTTCTCTCACACATACATGACACACATAACGGTACTAAAGAAATATTGTCTAAATTGAACCCGTTACACACATATTCTATCTGATTGCATTACCTTTCTCTTTGACTAGATTAATTAATCCAGAATTCAATTAGAAAATGTTGTTTTTGTTGAGAAAGCAACCCTATTTTTCATCTTAAATTGATCAAAATATGCATTTTTAAGATGATTAGATTCAGTAACAAAAGGTTAGTGACTAACTGAGACTTGATTATTTTATATGTTCAAGATATACGCTTTTAAAAGATGATGTTTGAACTCAATTATCAAAGATAGTTCGGTGCAAAAAACATCACGTATTAGCATGATTTAGGGAAATGTCACAATCAAGAGGTATGACGTAGACAATCTAGCATAATGCTAGTGGCTGTTTCAACAACTCGAATTCGTAACCTATAGATCACACATAAACAATTTTACCCTCGAACTCAATTATATTACACAACTTCCTATATTCATTTATCTTTACTTTATGTATATTCATAAATTTTCAGATTTATTAATCGTCCTTCCATTTAATTAGTATGTTTTAGATTAAAATTGTATTGTTATTTCATATTCAAAGGATAATTAATATACTTTTTAAAATAGCCTAAAGAAACTATAGTTGGATAAAAAGATGAGGTCGTAACTATGAAAAATGTCTTTTTTGCTAATTAAACGAAATTGTGTATTTAACTTTTTCTATACAATTAAATATAAAAAAACTAAAATTGTGTGCATTGATTATCAACAGTAACTTTTTGTCATCTTAGCTTGTCCTTTGATACATAGTAATTTCACATTTAAATAATTGATTCAATAAATTCATTTACTCATATCATATTTTTCACACTCTATTTAATAATAAAATTTCAAATTTCAAGTAAATTATGTGAAAACTAAAATAACTAATAATAACGGATGTGATACTATAGATACAAACAATAGATGACACTGCTTTTTTTTAATTAGAAATTTCAAATTCTAGTCTTGAATATGAAAAAAAATCTTAACAAAAACTGTTCTCTCAAATAGATATCATGAGACGAAAATTCAAATTAGTAAACTATGAGACGATATCAAATACGGAACGAAAAACTAATAAATGCCAATAATGTAACGTATAGAGAAGAAAAGGACAAAAAGGAAACATGTGGCCTGACTTGCCGGTTTGAAATTGTTGACACCTCAAAATTGATACGCATGCAAAGGTAATAAAAACAAAAAAAGAAGGCCAATTTGGTCGAATGTTGCATTCATCATAACTCCTCATCATGTCCAAAACAATACCACCGACACAGCCATTTCTTCATTTTGACCCCAAAAATCATGCCACCCCCTTTTTTTTTTTTTAGAGAATAATAATAGTAATATAAAAAGATAAAAAAAAATTAAAATCTAACCAAACTAGCACAATCAAACCGTTTCGATTTGTATATCTTATTCCTTTTTTGATAATTTTTTAAATTAATAGAAATTCAAAACTAAAAAGAAGACATTATTGACTCATCATTTGAATTTTAAAAAATTCAAATGAATAAATATATAAATTAATTTTAAAAATCAAACTAATAAATTTAAATTTGATTTTAATCATAATTTGACTCAAATCCATCCTTTTTTTTTAAAAAAAAATAGTATAATTAAAATAGTAAATAATTTAGACAAGAGATTCTGAAGATCTCATTGTCCATTTAATTAATTTATAATCAAATCCAAAAAAAGATTTACTATAAAAAAGAGGAAAAAAAAGAAGAAGAAAACAGAATTGTGAGAAATCAAAGGACAGAAGGAGAAAGAGAAAAAAAGGTGTCATGAATTTGTACTTGTATTTAGGGTTTGATCCACACTGCACAACTGTTTGCTAAACTCATCTCTCTTCTTCTTTCTTTCTTACAAAATTCACTCACATTATAAAAAGGTACCATTTTTACAATTTATAGTTATTATGTACTTGCATCCTTATATGTTACTGTTATGTACTTTGTTCATTTGGGGTTCACAATTCTTGAGAAAAAAGTATGTAATTTTATGATAATCTTGAATTTTCATCATGTGTGTATATAAGTATTGTGATTTAAGAGGTGTTGTTATATACTTATGTACATTAGGTGTGTTTCTTGTAAATGTTGTTTCTGGTGTAACAAATTTGAATGATTTCAAGATTTTGAGTGATTTTAGAAATGGATTAGAGAATCCTGAACTATTGAAATGGCCTTCGAAGGGGAATGATCCATGTGGTCCTCCTGCATGGCCTCATGTGTTCTGTTCTAGTGACAGAGTTACCCAAATTCAGGTTCAGAGTTTGGGTTTAAAGGGTCCTTTACCTCAGAACTTGAATCAACTTGATAAGCTTCAAAATCTTGGCCTTCAGGGGAATGGTTTTAGTGGGAAATTACCTACTTTCAATGGATTATCTGATTTGAAATATGCATACTTGGATAACAATCAATTTGATACGATCCCTGGTGATTTCTTTAATGGTCTTAGCAGTGTTCAAGTTTTGGCTTTGGATTATAATCCGTTTAATAAGAGTGGATGGTCTCTTCCGATTGAGTTGCAAGATTCAGCTCAGTTGACAAATTTTTCTTGTGTGCAATGCAATATAGTTGGACCTGTGCCTGATTTTTTTGGGAAATTGCCTTCTCTAAGTGCGTTGAAGCTGTCGTATAATCGTTTGACCGGTGAGATACCGGACAGTTTTCGTGATTCAATGCTTCGGATTTTGTGGTTGAATAATCAAGATAGTCCTGGAATGACGGGTCCAATCGACTTAATTGGTACTATGGATCAGCTTATGTTGTTATGGCTTCAAGGTAACAGTTTTAGTGGACCAATTTCTGATACAATTGGTGATTTGAATGACTTGAAGGAGCTGAATTTTAACGGAAATCAACTCATTGGTCTGATTCCGCAAGGTTTGGCAAATCTAGACTTGAATGTGTTAGACTTGAACAATAATAAGCTCATGGGTCTCATCCCAAAGTTTAGAGCTACGAATGCTACATATTCCTCAAATTCTTTCTGTCAGCCAACTCCTGGTGTTCCTTGTTCTCCTCAAGTTAATGCACTTTTAGATCTTCTTGGCGGTTGGAATTATCCAGCCAACCTTGCTCCTGAATGGAGTGGCAATGATCCATGTACAGGTCCTTGGTTGGGAATCAGTTGCAATCCTAAAGGCCAGATTACGATTGTTAATCTACAGAACAAGAACCTTACGGGTACGCTTAGCCCTTCACTTGCAAACTTGGATTCACTGCTTGAAGTTCACTTAAAAAGAAATAGTTTGCACGGTCGAGTTCCTGCAAACTTAACAGAGCTCAGATCCTTGAGATTGTTGGACTTAAGTGGGAACAATTTTGATCCACCATTACCAAAATTCCGGGATAGTGTGAAAGTCATTACAGACGGAAATGCTCATCTTGTTGCTAATGTAACTGCGGCTGCTCCTCCTCTGAGTATTAGTCCATTTCCTCCATTGAGCCACAGTCCTAAATCAAGCAAGGAGTTACCATCGAAAAGCCCGTTTCCCGGTGATAATCAGCCAACATTATCTGATACACCGCCTTCCCCAGAGAAAAGTTCAGGTTCAGACTCAAAGGCTCCCAGTGGAACCAAAGAGCAGACCACATCAGAGAGCCATGATAAGACCATGATCATTGTAGTTGTGAGTGCAGCTTCTTTCGTCTTCACTCTTCTTGCCGTTGTTTTGTATTTCAAGAGCAAGAGAAAACGAGAGAAGGATTCAGGTACTATTGTTATCCACCCCAAAGAGCCATTCGATCAAGATAACATTGTTAAGATCACTGTCTTAGAAGATCCCATGATGTACAGCTTACAGAGTGGTACTACAGCTAGTGGTGGAACAAAAGGTAGCCGAGTGATTGAGATTGGAAACCTTGTCATTTCAACCCAGGACCTTCGGAGGGTAACCAATAATTTTGCACCAGAGAATGAGCTTGGTCGTGGTGGCTTTGGAGTTGTTTACAAAGGCGTAATTGAAGATGGAATTCAAATTGCAGTGAAGAGAATGGAATCTGCCATTATCAACAGCAAGGCATTGGATGAATTTCAAGCAGAAATAGCTGTGCTTTCTAAGGTTCGGCATCGCCATTTAGTTTCACTTTTGGGTTATTCCATTGAAGGAAATGAGAGGCTTTTGGTATATGAATATATGTCAAAGGGCGCTTTGAGTAGACATCTTTTCCGCTGGAAGATCCTGAACTTGGAGCCTTTATCATGGACAAAGAGACTCAATATTGCTCTAGATGTTGCTCGAGGGATGGAGTACCTTCATAATCTGGCACACCAAAGCTTCATACATCGCGATCTCAAGTCATCAAACATTCTTCTGGATGATGATTTTAGAGCAAAAGTTTCTGATTTTGGATTAGTGAAACTCGCTCCCGACAAAGAAAGGTCTGTTGCAACAAGGCTTGCAGGAACATTTGGATACCTTGCTCCCGAGTATGCTGGTATGTGTGCATTTTTTTCCATTGGTATCTCTTTCTTAGACACTCGTTTTGACTGTTCTGGTAAATATTATCATTTAAGCATCAATTGTATTTTTAACGCTCGGGTAAGCTGTTACATGAACACATCTCTACCTGAACGAAACCAATACTCTTTTAGTCCCTCTATTTTAAGAAATGCATCAGTTTATAATGAGAATCCAGACTGCTGAATTGCACTTCTGACCTTCCAAGCCCTTCCTTCTCCAGCAAAATAGAACAGAGCAACTAATGGAGCATTTCTGTTTTTCCTTTTATGTTTTCGGTGTGCCTGCTAAATTGATATACCTCGGACGTTAATGTATCAATCTATCATTCACTGACATTCTCATTCTGCTTCAATATCTTTGTTAAACAATTCAAGTAGAAGGTTTCACATCCTCTCTCCTTACAATCATTCAGAGCATAGTTATCATCTCGACTCCACAAGAAGAAATAGAAACTCTATCCCTATAAAGATACTTTTTTCTTGAGGCATGGTACTGACATATGTTTGCGTAAAGCTGTTCAACAAGCATGTCATACCTGTTAATTTTGGTGTAGAAACTATTGCTTACTTAATCTTTATGTTACCCGTATATTTTAGTTCTGCTTTGTTGAACTAATTACCTAGCCACCTTTCATATATCCTAACTCAAATTTTACCTCTCCAGTGACCGGAAAAGTCACAACTAAAATAGATGTCTTTAGCTTTGGGGTGGTGTTGATGGAACTTGTGACTGGACTAACCGCCCTTGATGAGCATCGGTCCGAGGAAACTCGATATCTAGTTGAGTGGTTCTGGCAGATTAAATCGAATAAAGAAAACCTCCTTGCTTCCGTTGATCCAGCTCTTGTTGTGAAGGAAGATATCCACAAGAGCATTTGCACTATGGCTGAATTAGCTGGACACTGCACCGCCAGAGATCCCAATCACAGGCCTGACATGTCACACGTTGTGAATGTGCTTGGCCAACTAGTTGAGTCTTGGAAACCTGTAGAAGAGTCCGATGAATATTCAGGAATTGACTACAGTCTACCTCTGCCAGAAATGTTGAAGGACTGGCAGGATGAAGACACTGGAGACTTCACCAGTACTAGTCAAGATAGCAGAGGAAGTATTCCTGCTAAGCCAACTGGATTTGCGGATTCTTTTACATCCAACGATGCTCGATAGGTGAAGTTGGTTTTGGCTACCAAAGTCCATTGCTTCCTTACTATTAGTTTTGCTAGCATTTTCGACATCAAATTTGCTTTTGGCTCGTGAAAATAATCTATGGAGGCGTTGTGTTCAGTCTATATATATGGTGAATATACAGATACCGAGTTGTCATGAATGATTGATCAAGAGATCAAATTGGTGTCGTCCAGATACAGAGCAAAAAACTTTTCTTGCTTACACTATCATTTGTTTTGAATGTTGCTTGTAAAAGTTATTTATAATAGGTTGGTCCAATTTGCTGTATAAGTTATTTACACGACACTGTTGAGAATCTTGTTTTTGGACCATATGCTTGAATTTAAGGGGAGAAATGCTCAAAATAATAATGCAAAAAAAGGTTTGATTTTCTTGATTATAATAAGTCTAATTGGAGTATTAATTTTGTATACACTACTACTACATGCAATTATTTTTCACACGCTAACACAACATAGAATAACACATGTTACGAGATATCTTCTATACTAGGAGTTTAGAGTAGAAACAAGTTGTTTCTTAAATGAATTCAATTTCATCCCTCACTGTCTCACATTTCCTTCTTTTTATGAATACTTGTTGGACCTATTGAGCCAGCATGCAGTTTTACAAGATTTAGAGATCATAGGATACCTATGTACATTCTATTTACATATCAATCGAATGTGATACATTAAATCATACCTTGTTACATAAGATGAGCAAAATAGAAAATTAGTTTTTATAAAAATATAAGATCCAAAAAAATTTGAGTAGATCTTATTTTGAAATGACATAAGTAATTGAATCATCAAAGCATATAAACAAAAGCATTTGTCTACAAAAAATAAAAAATTAAGCGCTACTTCCCTAATTTATATTAAGATCGAAGATTCATAGGAATTGAAAACAATAGTACATCTTCATTTGGCTAACAAAATTTGGAAAAACATTTCACCTAATTTTGCAATTAATATACATATTGATCACCTTAACTATAATTAAATTATAAATAAAAACACATCTATATATAATTAAGCACAAGACACATACTTTATATTTCCCTAATTTATATTAAGAACTCCTTGCATTATATCTATGTATATAATTAAGCGCAAGACACATACGCACAGAAAAAGGGACATAGAGCTTTTCTTTTTTGGCAGATTTGGTTTCATTTGACTCCTCACAGTTGGTCGACCAAGGCAACTCATATTGTTTTATTAAAAATAAAAATCAATTAATAAGTAGTAACGATCACCACAACACATTTGCAAGAAATAAATAGTTTCACATGAATAACGGCCTTCTTGAGAGTTTCTAGTTTAAATCTTATAGAAACTAATAACGACCTATTTGTTTGTCTACGTGTTCAACTTTTTTGATAAAATTAATATTGATCTACAAATAGTATTTCAAGTATGTGACCCAATAAAGTTGGTGTACTAAAGTCAACTCTTAAGTAAATAATTATATTGAACAAAATTAAAATTCACGTGCATTGCATGTGCATCTCGTGCGTTATAGACGTATTTTGTGCATTACATGTGTATTATGTGTGTTATACGTGCATTTCATGCTTCACACATGTATCTCGTATATTGCACGTGCATTTTATGCGTATATCTCGTGAGTTACAGAAAGAATATGGTAATCGTGTATCTCGTATGTTACATGTACATTTAGTGCATCATACGTGCATTTCAATATATGTTACAGAAGGTTGTGAAGGGAAGATGTTGGGTAGAACAAAGAGAATATGGTGATCGAAAGGAATTTAATAAGAACTGTATGGTGATCGAAACCGCGAACAAGACTTCGAACTCTAACTTAATTCACAAAAACAACAATCTTATTTTTTTATCTCTCTTTCTCTATGTTTTTCTCTCTGGTGTTTTTTTCTGTCCCTTTTTCTCTGCGTATCTGTGTTAGTTATAGAGTGAAGATAATGCTGTTAGAAAATAAAAAAATACACCCAATAATCATATAAACAAAATCATATTTGACATGACTTACATATAATTTAGATTACTGAATCTATCAAGAAAAGAAAGAAACTCAAAATAAGTATAGAATTATCCACCTATTTCAATAAACACACATCATATAATATGGGACAATTATTTTTGGTACAATGATCGAGACAGAGGAAGTAACAAACTTTATTACTATTAACACTTGTCACTATTGTAATAAAGTAATATATATGAGTTGTAATAACAATTTTTTGGTAATATGAATCTCTCAAGGTGATTTAGACATCGAATCCAAATATAGTATGCATGAGAAAAATATAGTGATTTTGTGGGTCTTACGTGGATACTTACTTTTGCATAAATATAATATTTCTTAAAATAAAGGATTATAATTAACAAAAGAAATCTTATTGTTGAAAACTATTTGCTTAAAAGAGTAAGAAAATCACGAGTATATGTTAGGTTACAATTCTGTAATTATTAAATAGACATTTTAGTACCGTATTCTTCCTAATTGTAACTGACTTTTTCAAGAAAAATCTTTACTACTCAATCAACAAAACACCTATTACAAAACTTCTAATAAAGTAAATATGTTATAATTTCTTGAAGAAAGAATCAACCTAACAACTCAAGAATTAGTATCATCAACATTCTTTAGGAACATATTCTCTGCGTTGGTAGTTTGACTCTCATAAAGCATTCCTATAATGATAATTATCTGCTAAAAAATTATCTTAATGCGTGTGAATAGCATTCAAGACGATAATATCAATGCTAGTGTTTTACTCCATCTGTCCCTAATTACTTGTCCACTTTTCCTTTTTAGTTATCCCTAATTACTTATCAATTTTAATGTCACGACCCGAGCCTACACCTGGACGTGGCCGGCACTCGAGAACCATTGCTGGTCCCCAAGCGAACCCTCATCTTGGCTGACTACAAGCGGAAGACTAACTCAAGCATACAAAAGCTTAACAACTAAATAAAAAGAATATATTCAACTCGCCATAAAATAGGCAACTTAAGTCTTTAAAACATTTAACAAAATAAATGAACAAACTTCTGAAACTCTACTGTCT